>CM053786.1:349396132-349596132 GCA_028749045.1 Cupressus sempervirens | reverse complement strand
TTCAATTAGGAGGAATTTTTTTTTTTTTGGTATCTCATAGTTTTTATCTTTCAATATTGAACTATACATTTTTCTCATATTTTAAAAATATTGTGTATATTACAATACTTGTCAAATGATTTGTTTTTAGTGTTTCAATTTTGCTACCTCAACATAGCTATAAAATATTAGCATTTTATAACTATGTTAATTGTGTCCTCTTTGAGAATCTACTCCTTCCCAATCGACGAATTATCATAAACAAAGACATTTTTTCTTTTCTCCAAAGTTGTCTTAGTCCTTTGTAATCTTGATTGCATTAGTTTAATCTTGCACTTTTTATTAATTCAAAGAGCACAACTTTGTTGGATAAATCTACTATTCATGCCACACTCAACACATGCAATGGACAATTTAACTCATGGGAACTGGTGATTTTTTTTATTTACAACCAATTTCTCCTCAATATAGTGACATTGGATCAGTTCCACTTTCCAAAATATGGTTTACAATCTTCCCATGATCATGCGAGGAATAAGAGCATAAAATAAAAATAAATTCAAAATATTTTTCACCATTGTTTATTTGATTGCTATGATTTTTTCTAATTTGATTTTTCCAATAGAATATGAATTTTTTTTATTGCTATGATTTTTTATGGAATAATTTATTTTTTAAAAATTTGTTTATTTAATGTTTGGATCTGGTGAAATAAATCATGATCTAAGTTTGATTTGTTGAGATTTTCTAGTCTCATAAAACTAAAAAGAATTTTAAAATTTTAGATATCTATGTGTTTTTTTTTTTCAAATTTATTCAGGCATAACATATACCAAAACAAATAAAATAGTTTATTCATGGTTTTTTTTGTGTTCATTTGCTTACAATAATTTTATACCTATATTAATTCTTTTGAAATTGGATGTCTCCCGGCTTATTTTACAAAAGAAATGAATGAATTTTTTAGGTATGCTAGTTATAAAAAACTTTTGCATATATTACTAATTAATATTTATTATTTTCTAATTTATAAGATATTTGAATTTAAAATAATCTCATATATATTATTTTTAAAAAAAATAATTGACAAACTTTTTTTTTCTTAAAATGTAAAATGAAAGACAAAAAATAATAATTTAAGATCATCATTGAAAAATCATATGATAGGAAGGGACAATCATCAAATTCCAATGGCTTCCATTCAGGGCAAGCTTTCAAGTTTTCAATGGATGAAGACTTAACGAATGAGGATTTGATGGATTTTAACGAACAAAGATTTGACGGATGTTTGCTTTTTGTCAGACCAATTTGAAATAATTCTCCCACTCAAAAAATTGAATTATATTGATTTCAAAAGATTTTTAAATTACATTTAAATAGGATTCAAACATATTGGTATGATGATTGGGCAGACAGAGAGTAGGACCCACAAAGCTCTAGGTAAGACATCTACGTACAAAACTAGGAAGCCCTTCCCATCACTTTTGAATTTTATTTTTCCTCTTTTTCTTTGATTTTATTTTGATTTTCTAAAACTATGCTTTCCTATTTGCAAGATGGAATGGACAGGGCCATGTAAATAACACTTTAGGGTGCTTTTTCCTTTGATCATGTCATCAAAAAGTTTTTCAGTTCTTCCTATAAGATGGTCGAGCTTTGTCTAATTGTAGAAATGGTCAGATATTTTTTGATGGATCATGACTTTTTTGACCAATATCATGGAGATGTCATGATGTCTTGTTGTATATATTCGAATATCAATTATGTATTTCAGTATCAATTATGTATATATTCGAATACATACATAATTGATACTGAAATGATATAAATATTATATGCATTAATACCTGAGCATCTTTATATAGTCTTATTTTCCCTCGCACAAACTACTTACGGGAATAACTTCAAGCAACTATACATTTAACTAATTCATTTATTTAAACTAAACTTAGAAACTAACCTGATCAATGTAATAAATCTAACATTCCCCCTTATTATAAACTAACCTAATTAATGTAATAAATCCAACATTCCTCCTTATTACATTAATCCAATAAAAGCGAAAGATTTCATCAATATTATTCCTTTGGAAACTTTAATGAAGCTCATTCACCAATCGTTGAAAGTAGATCTCTCTCTGCAACTTCAGATTTCAAATCCTAATCCTGAAGTTGCCCTGATATCCCAATATCCCAACTTCAGACTATAATTCGTGAAGTTGTCCTCATATTAAGGTTGTTTCCACCTCCTTAGACAAGGAGACATATTTCCTCCAAAATTTCACATCTCCATCAAGTGTACCTGATGCCTCCTCTAGTGTTGCACATGAGATACCTTTCCTCCGAAAGTCCACATCTCCTCAAAGTGTTTCTAACATCATTCTTCAAATCCTGCCCACCTTCACTCCATAGAAGGATAATCATGTAGTCAAGCCCCCTCTTTTCTTTAGGCACACAAATCTATCAAGTCCCCTCTTATCTTTAGGACACAAATAGTTGCTTCCCATGCAATAATCATCTCTAAGCAAGAAGCTAGCTCAAGATGATAAAAATCCTCCAACCTCCATTACCTCTAGCCTCCTATTTACTTATTTGTTATTTTTTAATGCATATGGTGCAAATATGCATTTGATAGACCAAGTCCAATCAATGTAGATGCCCTATGATCTTTAATCATCCACTTTGTTATTTCATCTACATCTTGGGGTTTCTAAATAGTTCCATTAACAATGTCCCACAAATATTTTTCAATCAAAAGAAATTGTTTCTTAATTTTCCATGTGTGAAACTGAGGCCCTTCAAATTTGGGAATTGTAGTTAATTTATCTATTGTTCAAAAAGTAATAGTGTAGATTAAATAATGTAATTGAAAAACTAAGTAATGCATTAATTTGCAACTAATCCCTATTTTATTCTTGATAAAGAAAAATAGTCACAATATAACATTATAATATCTGCACAATAAATCTCAAACCTCTCTTCAATAAATCCATAGAAGTTAGGGTTCTCATTATCCAAAATCTATTTACACTCTTCTCCCCATTGATCAACCTGCTCTAATACCAAATGAAAGATCTAAAATATAAAAGATTGATATTATTGATTCAAATTTTCTAGATACATGTGAATACATGCATAATTGATATTGAAATGATATAAATATTATATGCATTAATGTCTGAGCATCTTTATATAGCCTTATTTTCCCTTGCACAAACTACTTATAAGAATAAATTCCAGCAACTATACATTTAAGTAGTTTATTTATTTAAACTAAACATAGAAACTAGTCTAATTAATGTAATAAATCTAAGACATAGCTGAGTCCAACAAGCATATCTAATGGTGATACACTTGCCATTGATCCTAAACACACATCCTTGTAATATTATTTAGAGCTTTCTTACAATATATTGTACCAAGCATATGATCATGCTTTATATTTAATGTGATTCCCTAATAGTACTCTTAGAAGACTAAATATGTTGTACCATGAATAATGCTAGATATGTTGCTTAGAATTCTTATTCTTGATTATTCTTTTAAATACCTTGTTTGAACATATTATTTATGGATACTTATTATTATAATTTGGTTTTAAGATAACTCAGCTAACCTTTTGTGCTTTGTATACATAATGTGTATATTTACTCTTCTTGTTATGTCTTTTGAATGAGGGTAGGAAGTCATAGTCATTTCATTGGGAGATCTATAGAATGTCACACCATTCCTTCCTTATTTGTCACTATTTGTATATATGCATATGTATTGTATCTTATGAGTTAGTGATATAGGTCTATGTTAGCATCAAGCATCAGTTTTACATGACTACATAGGTCTAAACATGCCTCAAAATCTTTGAACTATTTTTGCTTGAAAAGGAAATGGACACATGATCAATATACACACCCTGAGCTTACTCCCAATTAGGGATCTTTGAATATTTTACCTCTAATCTGGTATTGTGACATTTGATTTTTTTCTCTAGTGTTTGTGATCTTAAAATGTTACTTTTATATTTTGATATTTTATTTTTTATTTATGTGATTTTGATTTAATGATGTATGTGTAAGTTAATATAGTAAAGTTATCCAATTATATATGGGTCCATGCATATATGCCTGAATAAATATACATTTACTATTAGTTTCATGCATGGCATTAATTTATGTATACTATGAATCATAGCTAAATTATATAGTTTTGATGACTTAATAAAGTAAAATAAAATTAGACAAAAGATTACTATAAATAGATAAATAAAACCAAAATAGTAACTAAAACTAACATAAGTTATTGATACTTGAACTCGTGCCCTCCCACCCACTAAACACTTTGATTAAGAGCTCACCTAGTATGGTCTTCAAGAACCATTATAAAGGAAACATATTATAATTTTTAATTAGGGAGTAAGTTAGTAAATGATTAGTAAATGGCCATGGGGTTTGAACACTTGACCTTGTGAGTGATAGGTAAGTATCTTGACCAATGTGTTATGTGTAATCATTAAGATGAAAGAATTAGGATATATTAGATAAACTTAAAAATAACTAATAATTTAAACAAAAAATTATAGAAATAAAAAAAAGTTTGATTTAATTAATCAAACCATAGTAGGAATTAATTTCCAATAATACAACAAAATGGAAATGACATGCTTCTCTTATAAATAAGGAGCTTTCTAAAGAACAAAAAGCATTAGGCTATAGATGTGCATTATACATCAGCAAAAAATATTGTTCTCAAATATTCAAATGAGGTCTAAGGAGGGCTTGTTGGGGAGATTCTAGGAGATCTAAAGGGACAGATTTAAGCATTTGAAAATTTATAGAGCTAAAATCCAAGTAGGTCATTTATTCTCTCCTTCTCCTTCTCTCATAATGAATTAAAATTATGAAAGTTAATTAATGCATAGTTATGGATACAATTTGACTAATGTGTATATGAACAAAAGTATTGTTTTTTAGTAAGTGAGGTGTTGATGTGTTGAGTTCTATTTTGTACAACAATTTTTGTTATAACTTGATTTTTTTTTGTATAATGATATCATGTTGCTCCTAGATGATGTTAGGAGATTCTACACTATGATTTTTATGGGAAATGTGATGAACTGGGCTGCCAGGGATAAGGGCTATGGATTAGATCCAATCTAGAACTTCAATTCCTCACATTCCTTATATTTTCTTGTATTCTCTAGAACAAATGCATATGTATACTACACAAATACACAAGAATAACCTTCATATGCACAACTTTGTGTGCCTTCATAGCCCCTCAATAACTTTACACAAATGTACAAGTTCAAGAAACAAAAGTGTAGCTATATGAAATAAATGTGTAGCTATAGGAAACCAAAGAACAAGTATATCAAACAAATATGTAGCTGTGTTTGATCAATGTGTAGATCTAGTGAACTTTAAATAATGTGTAATTTTTCATAATGTATGTGCAACTATAGTAAATAAGTGAGTGAAAATAAGAAATATATGTGCATCTCAACTAAAAAAATTGGCAAGTATAGTAAATGGATGTCCACCAATAGTGAGACCTTGTCAATTTGATATCAAGTTCCTAATTTTTTAGCATTAGAGTAAAATATAAAATAGACATTTAAGCATAAGAAAGATAATTTTTCTTTCTTATTCTTTAAATTACTTTTTATGTTAGGCATCTTGCACCTTTTGAGATAGGTTTTTGCCTCACAAGAGTTAAAATAAACATTTTAGATTCTAGAAGATATTAAAAAATAGCCTTATTCAAATTTCAGGAATCATCAAAATTTTGTATACTTTATAACTTTGTGTTTGGACCGCATCTATTTTTTTAGATATGTCACTCCTTCCTTTTCTTTTTAAAAGAATGTTTCTTTCAAGTTTGTTTCCTATATGATGAATTAGAGTTCAGTGGATTGACATAGCAGTATGAGACCCTAGAAATGTTTCCTAAAATGGTTTTCCCTCTTAAATGGTTGATTTGGATTTGTAAATGAATTGTTTCAATCACCAAATGTTTATAGATTTTGTGACATATTAGAAAAACAAGATTCTTAAATTGTTGTGACTATAGGATGTAGTTTCATGTGGATATTCTTTGATATACGAGTTAGATTTTGGTGGTAGGGGTATTGGACCCTAGGTTATTGTTCCCTTAACTCTTTATGATTTTTATTATTATTTTGATGATTATACTAGAGACCCTAGGTGAGTGGCTTGCCATAGGTTCTAAGGCCTAGAAATGACTGCCATGAGACCCTATATGTTAGAGACCAAGGCCTTATGTAGGTTGGCTCTACATGTGATTTTTTTTTAATCAAGTGAAAAGATCAATAAAATTAATGGCTTATGGGGATTCGGTAATTTGCAATAATCAAGTTAATTAGACATCATACATGTCAAAGTTTTCAGGGAAAAGACATTCTATGTGACATTATGGTCTTTGGCTCAAACATATGTGCTCATTAGAGTACATGGAGTAAGCACATTCTGTGTAGCAAGATGTTCGTTAGCTTAGGGTGTTAATCCCAATATATAGGTGTGTATGATGACACAAGCCTAGATATGGTCGAACCTCCCTCACATGATTATTTTTATGGTCATCCATTTTCTTTATGACTTCATTTTTTCCATTATTCTTTTATGTTTCTTTCTAATCTCTTTTACTTTTGAATCTAGGGTACATGCCTAAGATTACCTTAGAACCTATGTAGATCATGGTCTTATCTCCTAGGTCAAGGGACTGGACCATTTATGACTCCATCTGGTTGGGTGGTAAAATATTTTTGAGATATTGTTCAAGTTTTCATGGATGGCTATATGTGGACCCTTGTTAAGAAATGGTCAAAGATTATTTCTTGAATTCTATATGTTTCATTTCCTTGGGTAAATCTATAAAATATTTTAACATAAACTCTTGAAGAAAGTGAAAATATGTATATTAATCATGAATAAAAAATCTATTTAAAAGGGTAAAGTACTTACTTTCCCATTGTTATTTCCAACAATTAGGATAACAAGAAAGCCTATAGAGAGGTTGAGTTATTTGGTGTATAAAAGGGGCATTAAGACCAAGTAAGACATTGATACTATAGTGTATTTTTTATCCACTTAAATTCCATGATGAAAGATTACTCAAGCAAAGACTAGAAGAAGATCAAGTAAGAAAAGTGTCTAGTTTACTCAGCCACCACTAGTTCACTTGCAAACACTAAATTTTACTAGGAAAACACTAAATTTTATTGATGCTCGACATCAACTAAACTTTACTTAGTATATACTGACTTTCACATAGCTTGCACTATTTTTCTTCTTCATTCTGCACCTATTGATTTTCATTGTGCTTCTACTATTTTTTTCTTAGCTTGTACTGATTGCTCAACAAGGCTTGGTAGACACTTTTCTTACTTGATATATATCTCTAAGGGAAATTAAGGGATATGTGAACATAGGTTTTTATTTCAAAATATGATTTAAGTAATAATGATGACATCACAATGCAATTTATCTTGTATTTAGATGGTTATAATGCTGATATAAATGATGAATAAAAGAACCATGTACTCTTCATCATGCTATCAAATGAATGAACAAAGTAACTACTAAATATAATATGCTTTTCTAAGCATGCATTGTTGTTCTTTAAGTCTAATTAATGTAAATTTACTACAAGTTAAGTTTAGCATTTGATTTATAAAGATTAGGACATTATTGCCTAGTCAACAAATAAAGGTGCACAAATATTGTTTGGGATTGATAAAAGAATGTTTATGAAATTCTACAGAAGATCTCATTTTCATTACCTAACTTCTATATGGTCAGATGTGCCTTTAACTTGAATAAAAAGGTTAAGTGCTATTTTAAGATCAAAGAGAAAAATAGATTTAAAACCTTAATTAATATAACAATAAGATGGATATTAAGATAAATAATGTATCAAATCATAAGTAGATATTACACTTATATATCTATGTTATGTAGTAAGTGTATAATGTTGGAAAGGATATTAATGTTGTGATGTGGAGCCTAATCAGACTCATAGGTTTATTCAACACAATTTTCTCCTCATATTATTTTTTCATGGTTTTGGGGGCATTGCCCCCAAGATGGGGTCAATAAGCAGTTCCCTTGCAGGGTGCTGGGACAATGCCCTAGCTGTACTCCCTATCACAGTATAGGGTGGGGTGAAGGGGAAACACTCCCATGGGGGTTTTGGGGGGCAACGCCCCCGAAGCCAGACATGACCTTATATTTTAAAAGGCATCAACTACTATTTTTTCTATTATTCTAACCCTAATTTTGTAAGTGATAAAAAGCTTGTATAAAAATGTTTAGGATTAGCAATTTTTTCATAATGTGTGATGCAAAAATTGGCTCTTGCAGTGGTATTGATATGTAAGTGATTATGGATTGTAATTCGGTTGTAATCACTAGATCATAATAATATTGGACTTGTTGTTGTTGGATGTAGCCCAGGGATTGGGTAAACCCTGTTAAATCTTGGTGTCTTATGTTCTCTTATGTGCGATCTATTATTTTTTATTATTGGTTATATTTGCATGTAACTATTATTTCTATCTAATAGTCATCCTAACAAGTGGTATCAAAGCTAGATGATCATCAATTTTTTTTAGCCAGATCGTCATCATATATTTTTTGGATCCTCTATAAGAAGGTCTCATGGTTGAGTGGGAGTAATGGAAGATGAGTGTAAGTTGAGGGTTGATAGGTTTAATGGGAAGAAATTTCAATTATGGAAGATGCAAATGGAGGACTATCTCTATTAAAAGGATTTATGGAAGCTGTTGGCAAGAAAAGCTAAACACCAGGGAACTATTACAAATGAGGAATGGGAGATTTTAGATAGAAAGACACTTGAAAGAATTTTGTTATACTTGGCACCATCAATGACATTTAACATTACAAAAGTGAAGATGACGAAAGAGTTGATGGAAACCCTAGTAAAATTGTATGAAAAGCCTTATGCTTCAAATAATGCATTTCTCATATAGAATTTATTTAATATGAAGATGGTAGGAGGTGGATCTATTATAGATCATTTAAATGAGTTTAATACTATTACTAGTTAGTTATCTTCTATGGGTATTAATTTTGATGAATAAACTAGGGCTCTCTTGATTTTGTGTTCTGTGCCTAAAAGCTAGAATAACTTGGTAAAGGTTGTTAGCAATTCTATTTCTGGATCTAATACCCTAAAATATGATGATGTGATTGGTGTTATTTTGAGTGAGAAAACTTCTAAAAAAACCTCAGGTGGATCTACATCAAGAAGTGCTTTGAACCCACAAAGTAGAGGCAGAATGACTGAGAGAGGAAATAATTCCAAAAATTATGGGAAATAAAGAGGAAAGTCAAAGGGGAAAAGGTCTCAATCCTGAGGACTATGAGATTCCTAATACTATGGTAAAACAAGGCATAAGAAGAAAGATTGTCAAACTTGAATGAATAATGAATGAGATAAACCAGAAGGGAACCAGGAGGCAAATGTGGAAAGTAACAAATCCAAAGAGGATACATTGCTTCTATCTTTAGGAAGTATTGATGACTCGGGGATTTTAGATGTTGGTGCTTCATTTCATGCTACACCTCATAGAGGTTATTTTATTGATTAAGTCCAAGGGGATTTTGGGAATAATGAACCCTATTAGATTGTTGGAAAGGGGAAAGTTAATATTAAGTTGTAGAATGAGAATAATTGGCTACTACATGACGTAAGACATGTTTCAAGGCTAAGTAGGAATTTAATTTCAGCAAAGCAACTCAGTGATGAGGGTTCTGTAGTTACTTTTAATGATAAAAATTGGAAGGTTTCAAAAGGTTCCTTTGTAGTAGCAAAAGGTGTGAAAGTAGGCACCTTATATCTTTGTATAGGTCATATTGTTTATCCGTCTTTGATTGTTTTGGAGAAAAATGAGTGTACATGAATAGTTATTGTAGTTGAATAGAGAGAACAAATAGCTTCTATAGATTGTGATACAGTCCTATGGCACAACAGACTTGGGAACACGAGTCAGAAAGGTATGTAAGTACTTCATTCAAAGAAAGTTTTACTAGGTCTAAAATATGTTTATATGGATTTCTATTAAAGTTGTGTATATTGAAAACAAAAAAGAGTGATTTTTGTGAAGACTAAGAAGGAAAATAAAGTTGAGAAATTAGAGCTCGTGCATACAGATGTATGGGGACCAGCTCAAGTATCTTTCCTTGGTGGCTCTCACTATTATGTTACATTTATTGATGATGCAACTAGAAAAAAATGTGTTCATTTCCTTAGAAAAAAATTTGATGTATTTCAAACTTGAAGAAATAAAAATTCTTGGTTGAAAATGAGAATGGAAAGAAAGTAAAATGTCTTAGATCTGATAATGGTGGTGAGTATTGGAGTCATGAATTTGAAGATTATTGCTCCACTAAATGTATTCATAGATAGAAAATTTTTCCAAGGACTCCACAAGAAAATGGAGTGGCTAAATGCATAAATAGGATGATAATGGAGTGTGCAACAAGCATGAAGTTGCATGTAGGGTTGCCCTCAAATATGTGGGAAGAGGCTACTAATACTACTATATATTTGATTAACATAGGTCCTTCTACTCCTTTGGGTTGTGGTATTTTAGAGGAAGCATGGACTAAAAATAAGTTGAGTTATTCTTTTCTCAAAACCTTCGGTCGTGAAACACTTGCTCATATAGATTCTGAAAATATAACCAAGCTAGAAGCTAATTCAAAAAAATGTGTATCTGTTGGATAAAGAATTAATGAATTTGGCTATAGGATTTGGGATTTTGAATATCATAAAAATGTAAGAAGTACAAGGATGTCATATTCGATGAGAAAGTGTTGTATAGAGATCTGTTGCAACAACAAGAGAAGAAAGAAGATGATTATATAGTGATGGATGATACTCTAAAAGTTGATGTACCAGTAGTTCCTCATGATCTACAAAAATAAATACCACACACCCTAGTGAATGTTAGATGGTCAACAAGGATAAGTAGACCCCGAAAAAGATTTTCTCCTTCCTTGTATTTTATTTTACGTAATAATGCTTGTGAACTTGAATGTTATGATGAAGCTATGCAGGTGGATACAAAGATTCAATGGGAGTCTACAATGAAAGAAGAAAGGGACTCTTTGCTGAAAAATAAGACATGGGATTTATGCAAGTTTCTTGTAGGTGAAATTTTTTTACAAAATAAATGTGTTTACATGTTAAAAGAGGAGGATGGAGGT
Source organism: Cupressus sempervirens (assembly GCA_028749045.1). Taxonomy (NCBI): domain Eukaryota; kingdom Viridiplantae; phylum Streptophyta; class Pinopsida; order Cupressales; family Cupressaceae; genus Cupressus; species Cupressus sempervirens. The sequence continues at coordinate 349,584,908 of CM053786.1, read as the reverse complement.
AAGAAAATATTTGAAGCAAGGTTAGTTGTGAAAGGATTTTCACAGAAAAAGGCATTGATTTTGATGAGATGTTCTCTCTTGTTGTTAAGGTGACTTCTATTTGTACTATTTTAAGTATTGTGGCTACTAAAGATTTGCATTTGAAGTAGCTTGATGTTAAAACAACCTTTCTTCATGGTGGTTTGGAAGAAGAGATAGATATGGCATAGTCATAGGGATTTGAGGTCAAGGGTAAGGAGAACTTAGTGTGCAAATTGAAGAAAAGTTTATATGGCTTGAAGAAAACACCTCAGTAATAGTATCTAAAATTTGATAGGTTTACGCATGAGCATGGATACAGTAGGTTTCTTTCAGATCATTGTGCCTATTTTAAGAGGTTTGATGATGATAGCTACATTATTTTATGTTTATATGTTGATGATATGCTTGTAGCTGGGTCTAACATGGATCATTTTAAGGGGCTGAAATACTAGTTAGCACATGAATACACTATGAAGGATTTAGGCATAGAAAAAAAATCCTTGGTATGAAGATTTGTAGAAATAGGATGAACATGACATCGACTTTATCTTAGGCTGATTATACTGAGAAGGTGTTGCAACCTTTATCTATGGAGAATGCTAAAGTTGTCAACACACCTTTTCCTTGTCATTTGAAGTTGACTAAGGAGATGTGTCCCAAGACACAAGAAGAGGAGGATAAGACGTCTAAGGTACCTTATGCTTCAATCGTAGGAATATTGATGTATGGTGTGGTATGTACAAGGTCATATGTTGCACATATAGTGGGAGTTGTTAGTAGGTATATGAGTCATCCAAGAATTGAGCATTAGAATGCACTTAAATGGATTCTCAAATATTTGAGAGGGACAAACAGTAAGTGTCTACATTTTGGGGGCTCTACTATTGATTTATAGGGATATGTTGACTCATATTTGGTAGGAGATATTAATACCAAGTGGAGCACTATAGGTTATGTATCTACTATTGGTGGGGCAACAGTGAGCTAACTTTCTAGGTTATAGAAGGTTAATGTTTTATCGACTACAGAAGCAGAGTACATTGTTTCTATAGACACAACCAAGGAAATGATATGGCTTCAATTCTACATGGAATAATTGGAACACCCACAGAGGGATAATTATTTGTTCATAGGTAACAAGAGCGACATTTACTAGGAGTGGGAGTTTCCTTACCTCTCTCCCTACTCTTATTCCTCGATGAATGATATTCTTCCTCCTCCTTCAACCATAAGCTCTAGATTTTCTCCATGTCTGAGGAGAAATTGGAGCTCTTCATCTCCTTAGAAGCAACCACAGTTTGAGGTGGGGGTTTACTCCTGGACTAAGGTTTAAAATATTGAAAGAGAAAAAGAAGTAAACCCTCATGTAGGGAAGGGTTAGCACTAGGTTTTTTCTTATACCCCAAAATATTCTTGTTCATGGAAGAATACATATAATAAGGAAAAGAAACCTTAGCTCCATAATGGAAATGGTTAAGAAATATAAAATGATTGGTTCTAACCCTATCAAACCTCGTATCTAGAGAAATAAACTCAATGATGGCCCTTAGCACATACTTACAAAGCTTGTTAATCGAGTCCATCTCATAGTAAGTCTCACTTTTCACCAGCTCCTTCTCTTCTATGTTCTTGGTAAAATCCTTCACTGCATTTGTAGAGATTTTTTTTTATCTCTATAGAACTTCATACCCTCATCAAGGATTTCAGTGACCTGGGTGATTACCTCTACATTGACATGATACAACACCCCATCAATCTTAACCCTGCCATCCGTGCAAGAATTTACCATGAGATTGCTAATCACAGAGTCATACCCATGAAGCTTGGCTATGTAGTTAGTGATGCCACCATTTTCAAGTTTCTCCCATACCTTAGTTCTCTCTTCCCATTTCTCTACCTCTCTAACTAGTTCCCTTCTACTCCTTTCTCCCACCATTTTGGTAAGCTAACTGATTGTCTTTCACATAAACACAATCCTTTCTTCACCTTTCTTTGTCATCTGTTTGCTCTATCCAAAACCACCTTTTCTTTCAATTCTAGAGAATTTTAAAAGAAAATAAGCAACCCATAAAGTGTGGTGATTAGACACCAAATGCATCATCTACTAGTTCCTCCCATATTTTCCAAAAATGCATTTGTTATCGCACATATTTACATTAGTTTCCATAATTAACTGGGGATTTCACCCATACCTCCATGGATCCTCTCTTGATCAATTAGGCCTTTTGTGACTAATGGAATATTCCCTCTAGTGGTCCATATTGTTGTCATTTATTTCTTGACTACCTCATTGGAAAACTGATCAACCACAGAGTTGGATTCCCTATACTCATGGCTAACATGTACACTGTCAAACTTGCCAAGGCTAGTACAGATTTCTTCCACTATGTTTGGAATGCTCTAGGAAAGTTAGAGGTCACCTTTTATGCATCTAATGATATTGTTTGAGTCCCCCTCCAGCCATAAGTTTTTGACTCCCACTTCTAGTGCAACTTTAGTAGTGTTGAAAGCAACACTGGCTTCAACATAGTGATTTATCTTTATTCCCAAGGGGTAGGAGAGAGTAGCAATACCTACACCATGACTAGCCCACACATCCTAAAGGACTAGGGTTTCCTTTAGCCACTCCATCAAAGTTGGCTTTGTGCCAACCTTAAAGGGGGAGTCTCCACTTCACCCACTATCTTTTCATTCTCCTATCCTTCTCCATTTCCTTATTATTACCCACTTCATCAAGATCTTCACCCTTCCTGATAAGAAAATTTTCTCTCATATTGCTATTGATTTTATCCGCAAGCACATTAGTAGGAGCTTCCTTATCTCTAAAAATTTGATTTTTTTTCTCCTTCCATACTTCCCAACAGAAATGGGGCAAAGTCCATATTATTTTACTATGTGAATTTATGCATTTGTACATGCTATCCCACTAACAAAAGAAGTCCAAAATATTTTGTGGCTTGCACCAAATGACCCCATAGTTCTTGGTGAGATATTCCTAGACCTCCATTGAATTAGGGAAATGAATGAAGATATGATTAACCATCTCCAAGTGTTGATTGCAACGAATACATATGTTAGGGATATACTAACCTCTATTTGCCAACTTGTCTAGAGTAAGAATTTTATCTTGAAGCATCAGCCAGAAGAAAATGTTAATTTTAGGGGTAAGGCCAAGAAGCTGAGCCTTGCCCCAAAGAGGTTTCTCCTTCAAGCTCCAAAGGGAGTTGTACCCCAAGGCCACCCAATAGGATCCACTTGGATTACCCTCCCATATCAATTCATCCTTATTATTACTCAAAATCAAAGAGCTCAACATCACCATTATCGGCTAGAGATCATTCAAAATCAAAGACAAGTCTCTCCATCCCTAGTCCATTCTATAGTTTCTTACTTTTATTCCAAACAACCTTATATGAGTATTGGCCTAGTTATGATATGTGGGGTTATTAATGAGAGGGCCCTAAATTAGGAAACTATCAGGCTAGAAGAGGATGTTCTCTCCATTTCCGACATTCCATTTGGCCTTAGAGTTAGCTAGGGTCCTTACCTTTAAATCTTGTTCCATATAACTGAGCCATTTGGGATGTTAGAATCATTGAGAAAATATATTAGAGAAGGTCTTCTAATATACTTATCCACCAAAATATATCTCCATTCCCTAGTACTGTTAAATATGCACCAAACCTACTTAGCTTGAAGAGCATTATTGAGATGCCTAAGTTTTCTGATTCCCAAACCTCCATAACACTTAAGGAAACATAAATTATCCCAGGCCACTAGGAGGTATCTTTTATGTTCCTCTAGTCTAGACCATAGAAAATCTCTCTAGATCATTTCTATTTTCTTAGCATATTTGACCAGAATCCCAAAGAGACTCAAGGCATTCGTTGGAAGATTCTAAAGAGTAAACTTCACCAAAAGACATTTACTAGCTTGGCTAAGGGTGGTTCCTTTCCAACCTACTAGCTTCTTGTTGAACATGTCAATAAGCCCATTCCAAAAAGAGTTTGGGGGCCTAGTCCCCAATGGAAGTCCAAGATAGTTCGTAGGCAAGCTTCCAACCCCACACCCAAGAATACTTGTAATCTTCCTTTGTCTATCTAATGGGGTGTTGATAAAGAAGACTAAGCTTTCTTCCCAATTAATAAGTTTTCATGTTCCCCTGGTATACATATCTAGTAATCTCTTCATCGATTTGGTCTCCAGGACTGAAGCTTCTCCATTCATTATAATATCATCCAAAAACTATTGGTGAGTGAAAGATACATGCCCTGAAGAAGGCTTGATTCCTCTCAAGGACCATTCCTATCTTTTTCTTTGAATCAATCTACCTATACACTCAGGCATGATGATGAATAGGATGGGAGAAAGGGGATCTCCTTGCCTTAAACCTCTTGATGGTTTGAAGAAATCAGATGGAGCCTCGTTAATAATGATAGCAAGCAAAGAGGTAGAAACAAGTTGGGAAATGAGTTTACATACTTGATGGTCAAAGCCCAAAGCCTAGAGAATTGCTCCAAGGAAGGTCTAGTCCACCTAGTCATAGGCTTTGGAGAGATCCAACATGAGGAGAAGGCCCTCTCTCTTCCCTATTAGGAATAAGGTGTCTCAACCTTGCATAATTCCTATTCTTATTATTTGTTTTGTAAAATCTATTTCTTGCAAATAATGTTGATGTATCGACATCTTGAATTGTGTTTAAGGAGATCATGACTAAAAAAGTCATGATGGATTCCTATGACACGTAAGAGCTATGTTAGGAAGATTCAATGACAGGTGAAGACATGTGGCAACTAAGATATTTGAGTACTATACACTCTACCCCAATAGTGAAACCCTAATAGTAAATTTTTGGGGTTCCTATTTTCTCAGAGAATGGTAAAACCCTAATATGGTTTACCTTTTGGGAGTAGCCCTAAAGTGAAGCGCATGTTATAAGCATTTTTAGGGTTGTGAAGAGATGCAATGCAAAAAAGGTGTATTGTTGGTACTGCGAGTAGCTACTGGAGTCTTCTGTTGTTGATGTTGAACTTGCATTACAAGTGTATTGTAACCTCATGTTGAAGATAATACATTGTGCAAGTTCTAAAGGGGTGGGGTTGTTTTACCGAAAGGTTTTTCCCCACTAGAAAATCCTTGTGTTATGTGTTCCTTTCTCTGTCTATTTTCTGTGTGCATGGTTGGCTACAATATTTTTGTTTACATGATATTGAATTTGTAAGTGTAGAAGATTTTAATAGGATTTGCATCATACTTTCCTTATGAGATTAGTGTAGGAAACTATTTCCACACCTAAGTTTCCTTACATTCCTAGCCTCTAAAGAATGAATGACTTCATGAACCAACATAATAGGATCTAGGATTTGTCTACCAGGGAAGAAGCCCATCTATTGCAAAGAAATGATCAACGGAAGAACCTTGAGGATTAAGGTTGTCAGAACTTTTAAAATGATCTTATAGAATGAATTGCAGATTAATGGGCCTAAATTGGCCCATAATATCTGCCCGAGGGGTTTTGGGGATAAGAACTAAAAAGGTAGATTTAAGATCTTTTAGAACATTTATTGCCACAAAGAATTCCTACACTGCCTTGACAACATCCACCTTAACCACCTCCCAATAAACCTGGAAGAAGAAAGTTCAAAAACCATCCAGCCCAAGAGCTTTATTAGTAGGAAAAGAAAATGGAGCTTGTTTTACTTCCTAACAATTTGGTATCACCTGCAACATTGCATTATGATGAGGTTGTATAAAATGGGGTAGAGATGAAACAATTTCCTTCTTGTCCTCCCTAGATAACATAGGATCCTAGGAAAGAAGAGAAGAGAAAAAATTAATAGCCTCTGTAGAAATTTCATTGTCATCATTCAAAAGGGACTAGCCCTTCTTGATACCTATAATCTGATTATTTTCTCTATGCCTAAGGATGGAGAGGTGGAGAAACCTGGTATTTTGATCTCCCACTTTGAGCTAGTTAATTCTTGATCTTTGTTTCTAGAAATTCTCTTCTCTGTTGATGATGTTATGAAGATCAGAGGGACTGCCTTGACAACATCCACCTTAACCACCTCCCAATAAACCTAGAAGAAGAAAGTTCAAAAACCACCCAGCCCAAGAGCTTTATTAGTAGGAAAAGAAAACGAAGCTTGTTTTACTTCCTAACAATTTGGTATCAACTGCAACATTGAATTATGATGAGGTTGTATCAAATGGGGTAGAGATGAAACAATTTCCTTCTTGTCCTCCCTAGATAACATAGGATCCTAGGAAAGAAGAGAAGAGAAAAAATTAATAGCCTCTGTAGAAATTTCATTTTCATCATTCAAAAGGGACTAGCCCTTCTTGATACCTCTAATCTGATTATTTTCTCTATGCCTAAGCATGGAGAGGTGGAGAAACCTGGTATTTTGATCTCCCACTTTGAGCTAGTTAATTCTTGATCTTTGTTTCTAGAAATTCTCTTCTTTGCTGATGATGTTATGAAGATCAGAGGGAATTGTCATCTCTATATTCATATTATGTTCATTTTATCCTTCCTATTAGATTATGTCCTAACTACTATAGAATTGATCAGCCATCTCCTTCTTACCCTAGAAAATATGACCAAGATCCATCTTGTTCTAGATTTTGATACCTTGTTTTACATTTCTCAATTTCTTGGCAACCTTGAACATAGGATTCCCTTCCACCTTAATGTTGTACCAAGAGGAGATCCTAGATTACAAGTCTAGATGGGATATCCACATCTTTTCAAAATGAAAAGGAAAGTTTCACTTTGTTGCAAGATGGGCTATCGAAAGGGAAATAGGGGAGTGATCAGACCCAACTCTAGGGAGAAGGGAGAGCCTACAAGAGAAAGAGTTCAACCAATCAAGAAAAATGAGGGCCCTATCAAGGTAGACCTAGATACATTCACTCCCTATACATTTTTTGGACCAAGTAAAAACCCCACCAGAGAAATCAACATCCAAGAGAGCCAAACTGTTAATGAAATTAAAAAAATCCAACTTACTATCTAGGTCTGGGGCAAACCCCCAGATTTTTCATCATCAAAAAGGGGAGTATTGAAATCTCCTATTATTATACCTTTATTAAGGTTGTATTTCTAGATGAGAGAACAAAAATTGGTCCAATAAGCCTTCCTTTCCCGATTAGAGTTTGGGATGTACACATTCAAAAGAAACCAGGAATCTTTGCTATTAATATGCAAAACTTTGCATAAGAGTGAATTACCTTCATTATGAATGGTGGTGACTAGGAATTACTTATTATTGAAGAGTGTGAGCAACCCTCCAGACACTCCCTCAAAATTGGTGGCCTCTCCATCCATGCTATTACTAGAGGAAATCTCACCCACCAGATCCTTCTTCATTTTAGTTTCTTGGATCAACATAAAATTAGGTCTATGAACTCTAATCATGTTCCTTACTACCTCTTGTTTATGGGCACCATTTAGCCCCCTTATATTCTAGGATATTATCTTAATTTTTTTTTAACAAAGCATACCTTGTTGATGGACTTTTGGCTTCCATCGGCCAAATTCCTTCTAGCCCCCTCTTGAATGGTTTGGCTTAAACTATTTCTACCTAGTGTCTTTAGTTTAACCTCAACATTAGCTTTCACTCAAATTTTGGTTGTTGTTGGTGATATTGGGGAAGGGTCTCTACTTTTCTTCTTCTTAATCATGCTCCAAGTCCCCTTGTTTTCATATAAAAAGTTCTCAAGCCATGCCGCCATTCTTGAAATCTATCTAGGGAAAGAATTTATGACCAATTCTAGAATCCTAGTTCCCAAACTAGGGGAAGTTGAATAATCCCCAAGAGTTGATGAGGGAGCCTCCTTTGCTCCCTAAGGCACTTGAGTTTCTAGTATAATCTCCTCTTCATCTATCATTCTTTGCTCTATGCCCATCCTCTTTGGGGAAGACGTCTAATAAAGTTCTTCAAGGGAAGTATTGCAATGAATCCTTTCCCCTTTACGAGGTGGTTTGATACTCTCCTTTTTGAGCCCTTTTTCTTGACTAGGTGGTCCTCCCTCTACTGATTTAATCTAGGAATCAGCTAGATCTAAGACCTTTGCTTCTTTTATAGGGATTTCCAGAATCACCCCCTGATTCTAAGGACAACTAGTCTCAGGACCATTGTTGTTCTTCTATTTCTAAACTTTGTTCCCTCCTACTGAGTTCCAGATTTAGAAGAAGTTTTTTTCTTGTTCCTTTCCTCTTTAGCCTTTGGGCATTGATTGGCCTTATGGCCCATTTCCAATCAATGCAAGTAGGTAAAAGGCACACTCTCGTAGACCAGCTTCTAAACATGTGTTCCAAGTTTAAAATGGAAGCTCACTACCTCTAGCATATCCACGCCCTCCCCAAATCCAATACAGATACAAGCATAGGTTAATCTTCTTCTAGAAGTTGTTATCAGGTCTATGGAGAGAATCTCTCCAAAGGAACTAGCTACTCCCATGAACACATCCTCATTCTAGAGTTATAGTGGGAGCTCTGGAAGTCTAACCTAAACTGGGGCTTGCACAAAAAATGAATCATTCAGGTTCAACTTCGATGTCCACTTCTGGAGGACCAAAGTCGAGTGGCCTATAACCCAAGGCCCTTCACACAATATGTTTAAGAGGTCCTCATTCCAAGAAAAATTGAAATACAGAAATCCTTTGTCCATCGTGGTGACTATGACTTAACCTTTTAGACTCCATTTCTTCTTCATAAATGATCTAACAATGTCAATATTTGGCCTTTTCCTAATAAACTTACCCACCATGGTAGAAGCCATAGAGGCAATGTTGTGGTCAGCAAGCTCATCCAGAGTAGCAATTGTACAAGTTTCTTTTTCTAATCTAGGGAGCACTTTAACAACTCAAAAAGAAGACTTGCTAGTTGTTTTAACTCTGAATAGAGAAGACCATTTGGTGGCCTATGCCCTAGGAAATACTACCTTGAGGGTCAAAGCTGACTTGCCTAGAGCCTTGCAAAGGGCACATGGCTCCTTCTCTCCATTCTCTATTGATTCTCCAATCTCTGAATTTCCCTGACATTCTTTGTCCCCTCCCTGTGAACTATGACCTGAACCATGATTCTGATCCTGACCAACCAGAGGAATCCCACCCAAAACATGATTCAAATTTTGAAAAACTACTCTTCCCCCTCCACTTCTGCTCACCATTCCCGCACTGCTTCCGCTCGTCATAATATTATAGACTATTATTTTTTTTGTAATATTTTTTTAATATCTTGTAATGTTTTTCTAATATTTTCTAAGACTTATCCAATTTAAGACTATTTTTTTCTAAATTTGTTTCCTAATGTTAAATTAATATTTTTCCAATATTCTAGTCTAATGGATTTTTAGTAATTTTTAATATTTTTCTATTATTTTCTAATGTATTTTCTAATAACACTAAGATATAATTAACATATACCAGAAAATTATAAACAAAAAATTAATATAATTAAAATTAACATTAATAAGCATAAAAAAAACATTAAAAGCAATCAAATAATGACATAACAACATCTAAAACATTCAAGCATAATGTATTCTTTGAAAACATAAAAAATATTGAAAATAAGCACAAAATACTCTTTGAAAACATTAAAAAAAACATTAAAAAACATTCAAATATTGACATATAAACATACCCAAAATAACAAAATTACCAAAATGTGGAAGAAAATGATGCAAAATAATGCAACTCACTCAATGCTCTGATAATTTTGCTCCAACATCCAAAAAAAATCTACAAGCCATAAAAATAAATAGTAAAAGTGGAAAATGGGGGTTTTCAATTGCAAGTCACCATAAAAGTATGTTCAAGAAAACATAATGATATGTTTACATGAACATAACATATTTTAAACATATATGTTCACGTGAACATATATCTCTATTATGTTTGTGTGAACATATGGAATTTTTTTTCCAAAGTTTTTAGAATCTCTTCATGCCACAAAAGTGGCATTCATTATTGTGGGATCGCCTATTGTCTACCAACATTCCCCATTGAATTTGTTGAAACCTTGAGAAATTATAGTAGACACTTTGTTCTTTGTATCATAGAATGGATAGAGCAAGAAGCACAGAGACAAGAGCTTTCCTTAGAAGCCCTATGCAAGATTGGGTTGTTCTCAGCTAGAAAATGAAACAAGAAATGCTAAATTCTTGCAAGGGTTAGGCATTTTTGAAGGAATAGGTGTAATGAAAATTAAGAGCATAGTTTGAAGGTGTGATTAGTGCAATGAGAAGTTTACAAAGTCTTAGGTGAGTGAGTGAAGGTAGGTTTACATTAGACTACACTAGAGTGTTGCCAAACCCTACCAAAGCCTTGAAATTTGGATTAGGGCATCTAGTGTACCTTGGGAAACCAAGACCTCATGAATCTTGAAGGTCTTTGAAAAGGGTATCCTGAACTAGTTTGGGGCCCTATTAAGGAAATTTTAGCACAACTCTCGTATTAGTCCATTAGGAGGGTTAATTGGGGGCTATTAAGCCTAAAAAGATATTTCTCTTTTTTTGAAGAGATCATATAAGAAGATAATGAATGTAATGGGAAAGATGGATAAAATACAAACCAAGACACCCTAGGAAGATCCTCAAGCCCTTTCCAGACATGTTAAATCATTGGGGAGATGTAGAAAGAAGTTGTAATCTAATGAAACAAGCCTAAAATGGTAGGTTAGTCTATTAGAAAAGCATCTTACAGTGATTAGGTTTAATCCTTGTGTGAGTAGAGTGTCTCCAAGAAGTGTGCATCATCTAACACTACAATAGACTATTCTTATCAAATTGGTATTGGAGCCAATTTTATTTTGGGGCATATAAGTGTGTTTTCAACTGTGAAGAAGAATCCTCCATGGGATCCACCATGGTAAAAAATATAGAGCTAGCTAAGAAGGTTCAAGAGAAGGATGAGTAAAACCAAGAGTTTAAGGAAAAGATAAGAGCCTTGGAAACAATGCTTGAGAAAACAACACTAAACATTGAAGCAATGGCCAATAAGGTCACCCAACAAGAGGAGCATGGTGAGAAAAAGAAAAAACTGTCTGAGGAAGAGGAAGCATCCACACATCATCCTGAAATACCTAAGGAAACATTTCTCAGAGCAATCAAGGCCTTAAACTAGAAAGCGTTGGAAGGAGTACCACTATTTAGTGGAAATTTGGATACTAATCATGTCTTAGAATAGTTGGAAGGCATGGAAAAATATTTTGAGAGTGAAAATGTGATAGAAGCCCAAAAGGTTAAGGTAGCAAAATCAAGAATGAGAGGAATAGCTCTCACATGGTGCAAATTCACTCAAGATGAAAGAGTGAAAGAGGGAAAGGAACCCTTTGCAAATTGGAATAGTATGGTGAGTCAAATTCAACAAACCTACTTTACTAAGGACTTTAAGGTATAGTAACATACTAAGAAGAGAAACCTCAAACAAAGAGATAATGATGTGGAAGGTTACACTAAGGAGTTTTAGAAACTTTCTCTGAGATCCAAAGTGCAAGAGGTTGAAAGTATTAAAATTAAAAAATATTTTTATTGCTTGAAATGGAACATGTAAGAGAAATTTCAGTTTTGGACTCCCAATATAGTGCAAAAATGTTACCAACTAGCACTTAAGGTAGAGGAGAAATTGAAGAAGAGGCAAGATTTTAGTAATATAAATAGAGGAAAATGGAGAGAAAAGAGGAATCAGAGAGGTAATTTTGGTGGTGGGAGAGGCCAAGTAACTAGACCCCAAGGCAATATTAAGCCAGGTGGGCAAAGTGGCTCGAGCAGTCCAAGAGGTGGATTTAGTAAAAGAGGCAGAGGTGATGGTAGTTTCAAGTGGAGAAGCAACTGTCAAGGTATGGGTCCCTCATATTTTACCACAATGAAGTGTTGCAATTGTAACCAACTTGGGCACCCATCATATATATTTCCAAAGAAAGCTTCTACCTCAGGAGAAAGGAAAGAGGCCTATGCTAAAGAAGATAGCAGTAGTGAGAAAGCAATTGATCATCCATTTGATTCATAAGAAGGTGATAACTTAATGTTTAGAAGAACACTCATTAGGAAGCCCATGAAGGAGGAGCCACACCAAAGAAGAGCCCTATTTAGGGTCAAATTCAAGGTAAAAAAAAAGGTATGTAAAGTTATCATTGACTCTAGGTCTACTAATAATGACATAGGGAAAACAAAGAAAAGACCAAGGCCTAAGGCACACCCAACTATTCAAGTCACCTGGAAGAGTAAACATAGTGGAAAAAAACACAATAACAAAAACCACCAAAGGAGATAGGAGGAACATGAATAACTTATATAGATTCATCAAATTTTCAAAATATATGCCCAACTATAAGGCCTTCTAAATTATGACCAACATACATTAATGCTTTAAAGATGAAACTTCACATTTCCACACTACTTTGACCGCCTTGACCATCTTTTAAACCCCCTACTAATCTTCCCTAATACTCTATTAAATACATGCATGGCCATAAGTCAGCCTATTGCATATACCAACTAATTAAACCCATACATTAAATGCCAAATGAGCCACAAGTCAGCTCTTAGCAGATACTTATCCCTAAATCAAATGCAAAGGTCAACCTCAACAAGAAACCATAGATAGATAACTTGGGAAATGAAGACTCCACAATAATCTTACAACTCAACAAAATCATAATCACTCAGAAAATGATGGAACTCGGCAACAAGAGGATAGTTTGGAAACCAAATAAAGCTTAGCAACCAAAGAACAGTACAACCAAAGAATGACTTGGAAACCAAAGCACACTCTAAAACCAAAGAAGAACTTAGCAACCAAAGAATGACTTAGCAAATAATTTGAACTCAAAAAATACTAATAAACTCAACAAATCAAGACATTGCAACTGGGTAACAACTAAGAAGAAGGAAAACATCTAGAATGCAAATGCAACCTAGGATGCTCCTACATTAGACATCTCAGGTTGGAAGAAAATGATTCTCTAGAATCATTGAGATGTCACAACCTGAGTTGAATCCAACTCAGATTAATAATTCCATGAAGCATTTTCAATAGGTACATTCTTCCACTTCACCAAATACTCATAGTAATCTTTTCCTCTTGTACTGTTACCAACTCTCTAACCTAATAACTAACCAACTCTATCAATTTGGTTCTTAAGATTATCATCTAATACAATAACCTCATCATCTAACTCATGATGCTTATACAAATCAGCAATGTTGAATATAGGAGATATATCCATATTACTAGGCAACTCAACTTCACACGCATTACCACTATCAAACTTTCTCAAGATCTTACAAGGACCAAACTTCTTCACCTTCAGCTTACTATATGTTCCAACTGGAAATTTTTCTTTCTTCAAATGAACCATTACCTCATCACCAGCTTCAAAAACATGATGTCTTCTAAACTTATCAACATTCCCTTTATGCTTTTGATTACTTTTTTCCAATCTCAACTTCACTTCCTTAGGAAAATAATCCATAAAATCAGCTAATTCTTCTCCTACAACACTTCTCTTCTCTTCACCAACAACATCCCTTAAATGTGATATACCTCTGGGCTGAAATCTAGTAACAATCTCAAAAGGTGTCTTCCATGTACTCCTATTCACATAATTATTATATGAAAATTTAGCTTGTGCGAATACCACTTCCTAATTACTTGGCTTTTCTCCAACTAAACATCTCAACAAATTACCCAAGATTCTAATCACAACCTCTACCTATGCATCAGCCTATGGATGGAATGTAGAACTAAACTTCAACTCAGTACCCATTTTCTTCCACAAAGTCTTCCAAAAATAACCAACAAAATTATTATCTCTCATAAATAATACTTCTTGGTAATCCATCAAATCTCACAATCTCTTTGAAGAAAAGTTCAACAACATGCTTACCATCTGATGTCTTGTTAAATGGTATGAAATGAGCCATCTTAGAAAATCTATCTACAAGAACAAATATAGAATCATACCCCTTCACTATTTTAGGCAATCAAAGAAAAAAATACATACTAATGTCACTCCAAGGTTTCTTAGGAACATTAATAGGTGTATACAAACTACTATTCTAACATACTCCTTTTGCAAGTTGACAAACTCCACAACTCCTTACAAATTTCAGAATATTCTTATACATTTGTGGCCAATAATACTTCTCCTTCAACAAACTTCATGTCTTATTAATTCTAAAATGTCCAAAAAATCCACCATTATGCTTTTCCTTAATCAAATTCATCCTCATAGCACCTCTAAGGTTACACAACTAAATTCCTTTAAAAAACATAACTTCTTCAATAAAATATTCATCATACTTACTTATGTGATCTGTTAGATTTTGTGCTATGCACTTTCTTCATGTCTCAAAAAAAAAAGGGTTAGTATCATACAACTCTTTCATGTCATCAAACCAAGAACTTCAACCTTCACCTTAGTCAATAAAGAGTGTCTTCTACTCATTGTATCAACAAATCTATTAGTAACTCCACTCTTATGCTTGCTAACAAATGTGAAACTTTGCAAGTACTCAACCCATTTCATATGTCTCTGATTCAATTTATGTTGACTTCCCAATTACTTAGCAATCAAATGTTATTCATGATTATTGATAACATATTTCCACAATCAATGATATTCTATTCATTCTTTTGAGTAAGATTGTGTGCGATTTTTTAGCATCAATGTCTCTAATTGTAAGAATTTGGTATAGCTTTGATACCATGTAGGAATTTTCCTTAGGGAAAGATTCACTCAAGATCGTAGAACTCAACACAAGCACAGTTGTAGACCAAAAAGAGTATGATCAATATATCAGAGTATGTCCTCATACATTGCTCTGTATTGTATGTGTACAAACACACTAGGAGTGCCTATATATAAAGGCCTCTTAGGAAGCACCTAGAATGTCTCTAGAAAGAGTGAGGAGATAAGATAAGAATGACAACTAAGCACATGTCTTTTCCATCATTCTAGATGAGTGGATAAGAATGACAAGCTTGTAGACACCATGTGCATAAAAGAGGTGCAAACTCCTGTGTTGTCAACATGACAACTCACAAGAGTACACATATTCATCAATGAATAATAAAAAAATAATAAAAAAATGCATTAACCTAAGTAAACTTAAGTAAGTGTAAATAGTAAATATTTATTTACACCAACACCCCCCTTTAAGTGAAACTTCGAGGAATGCACTTAAGCTCATAGGAACTAGAATGGAATACATGATGGGTCCCAGCTACTAGGCCATGTTAGGTACCCATGTACATAATGATATGCAATCTCTAATAAAGTGGAGAAAGAGGGAAAACCTCATGGGAAAAACCCTCCCCAAAAAGGAGAGATGAAAAGGGATGCATGGATGTATGGAGTAATCAAGACCCCCACATTATGACATACATCCAGTATATACAAGAGAGAATTGGGAGAAGGACAAAACCCCCTAAAAGGAAAAAGTCACCCTGGAAAAGGAGGAGACAAGGTAGCCCCCCTCCAAAAAGTAGTATGTCGACTAGTGAGATGCTCCAATGTAGAAGTTGATCAATGACCATTGTATAATGTTCCTCCCCTTTGGAAGAAACAAAGGCAAGGGTACAAAGGAGATGCATCCCCTATATGGAGAAAGAATCTCAATGATGTAAGGTATCTCTAAAATCTATTCAAGTGTCTCTATGTCAATACTGATGGTGGCTGCTTCCAACAGTGCTGAGAAGAAGTGCAGATCAAACAAGGAGTGATGTAGAACCTATTTCAAGGAACCAACAATCTTCTCAAATGACAAAGAGACCTTCAACAATTGTTGTACATAAGTATCCACAATCACACCAACCTACAAAGATTGATCGTGTAGAGAATGGATGTGAGGGTCAGAGTGGGCCCTCGAAAAAACTATAGAAGGATTGTCCTCAGAAAAGAGAAGCGATAGATCATCAAAGAATTCCTCCAAATCTATTGTGTGTGATTCCACGAACAAACCTAAAATGTCAATCAAGAAGTCATCACTTGTTGCTAGAACTGGAAGACAAAGTGTACCTTGTTGTGCTAAAGTACATGAATCTATCACTATGGCAATGGATGAAGAATTCACCTCAAAGAGAAGATGAATATCATCTAGGATGTTTCCCACATCTTCAATGTGGGACTTCATGAATAGGCTTGCAATGGTAGAAAGGAAGTCATCGCATGAACGTAGACTAGGAAGACATAAAGGGTCCTGCTGCACTAAATCCAAAGCATCTATGGCTAGATTAGGATCAATAGGAGCAACAAGAGCATCTGGAGGTGTGATCTCATCTGAAGAGGATGTAGTTGCAACTGGAGGTATAAGATCCTTTGGGAATGGAGGAATCTATGGATCTCCATATATCTCCCAAAGATGAATCCAATAAACATATGGATTAGATGACTTAATGGGTGCAACTAAATCCATAAAGTCATCATCCATATATAGAAAGAGAGTACTCCAAATGAGGGAAATCATGTCAAGATCATATTGAAGTCCTCTCGCATATGGTAGTGCATTGTGCTAACTAAGATATGGGATAACAATTTGACTCTATTTCTGATAGTTTTCTGGTGTCAAATAAATTAAATCTTCCTCTTGCATGATGGACTAATCAATATAACCTCCAAAGAATCAAAGAAACCCCTCTAATGTATGATTTGGGCACTCTATAGCCACTTACCAATTTAGGGCCTATTTCAGAAACTAGTACTTCCATCCATAGAACCTATAATTTGATTGTGGATCTAGAAAGTAGACAAAAAAAATGCACTTTCGAAAAAAATGTAACCTAATTATGTGTCCAAATGAGCCTGTACTAAGCATTTGAAGTGGCAAAAATGAAGATTTTCAAGTTGCAAAAAAATTCAAGAACAAAGATCTCAAACCACCTGAATCGCTGTTGCGCCTCAAAAAAAAAAAAAAGACTCTATATTTCACCTTAGATGTTTGATTTTGGTGAAACAAAACTTGATTTAGGGGTTTTTTGACCTTCTAAATGTGATGCAAATATCTAATTTGTACCAATAAGCTTCAATTTTCACCTACAAAAAATCTCTCCTATGGACCAATGGCTAAAATTTTTCTAGAAAATAAATAAATAATAAAAATATGCATTAACCTAAGTAAACTTAAGTAAGTGTAAATAGTAAATACTTATTTACACCAACACTAGTCGTAGTCAATGAGCTATCCATGATTAGACTACATTAATTATCTTTCATAATTTCAATTCATTAATAGAGAAGGAGAAGGAGAGGAAAAATGAGGTACTTGGATTTTAGCCATGTATACTTGTAGTTTCCTAAAACCTTCCCCTTTGATCTTCTACAATCTCCCCAAAAATTCCTTCTCCTTTGACCTAGTTTGATGTTTTGAGAACAATAATTTTAATTGATGTATATTAGGCACCCATTTCCTAATGCTTTTGGTTCTTGGGAAAGCACCTTAATTATAGAAGCATGATGTATTTTCCAATTGGTTGAATCTATTGGAAATGACTTTCTTCTATGGTTTGATTAATTAAATCAAACTATTTGTAATTTTGTATATTTTTGTTTAATTTGTTAGCTAGTTTCAAATTTATCTAATATATACTAGACTTTTATCTCAAGGATTACACATAATAGATTGGTCAAGACACTTCCATATTATTCAAAAGGTCAAGGGTTCAACATCTAGGACCTTTTAATAATTCTCATTTAGCAACATACTCCCTTTACAAATCATAATATATTTCCTTTACAATGGTTTTTGAAGATCACACAAGATGAGATGGTAAGTAGAGGATTTAGTGGGTGGGAGGTCACAAGTTCAAGTCCCAAGGGTATGTTAGTTTTATCTACCTTTCTAGTTTTAATTATTTAATTTAATTATCTTTTTTCTAATTAATTAATTAATTAATTATTCATTATAACTATATAATTAAGCTACGATTCAAGGTACACATAAATTAATGCCGCACATGTAACTACTACTAAATATATATTTATTTGGGCATATATGTGGTGTACCATATAGATACTTGGATAAATATATCAAATTAACTTACACATGCATCCTAACATCAAGATCACATAAATCATAAGTAAAATATCAAAGTTTAAAAATAACATCTCAAGATCACAAAAATTTTTAAACCACAAGTGCAAAAATAGAATTTTGTAATACTAAATTAGATGTAAAATCCAAAAATATTCCCAATTGGTAGTTTGATCTCTAATAAGGAGTTATTAGCTTAGGTTCCTATATGGATCATGTTTCCATCTCCTTTTCAAATTTAACTAGTATGATGATTTTGAGGCACATTTAAACTCATGTAGTCATGTGAATTTGATATCTAATGTTTGTGTTACTTTGGACAAAATCATACAAGCTTGTTGGTATGATTTTCTATGTTGTCATTGTTGGTCAAATAATCATATTATGTTGTAAGAGTGTTGGAAAGAGAATAAGTTATTAGAAATAGAAATGGTGAATAGCTATTGGTAAAGGGAAAAAACATAAGATAATGGTGGAGAGATAGAACAACTTATTGCAAGGAGAAGAGCTTGAAGTAACAACCCTATCAAGTAGAAGAAAGGAAAGCATAGACTATCAATTAAATAGAATAAAAATTTTAGAGGTAAAATACTTTAGGTAATGATTCACCCCACCCCCACCCCTCCAAGTACCTCGCCATGCTTGGGGCAACAAAGAATTGGTATTAGAGAATCTTGTTCTCAAAGGAAATTTTAACAACTTAAGTAAATTTAGGACAATGGCTAACAAGAAATATCAAAGAGAATTGGAGGAGCCGTTGTAGGATGAAAACAAATAGATTTTGAATTGAAAGACAAACTAAGAGCCTCATTTGTGAAATAAAAGGAGCTTACTAAGAAACTAATGATGATCCTAGATGATTTGGATAAACTATTAGAAGGAAGTACAAATTCTAAGGAAGCTAATGCTGCAATAAGAGAGCAACTTGAGAAGATTAATGAATTACCCAAAAAGAATAAACAACTAAAGGAAATAATTAGTTTAATTAAAAAGGACCAAGAAGTTGAAGCCATTAGATTTTTTGCTATAAATAAGTATTTACTTATTACACTTTACATAAGTTTACTTAGGTCAATGCATTATTTTATTATTTATTTGGTGAGACACTTAGGAGTTTGTATACTCTGATGAGTTGTCATGTTGACAACACTAGAGTAAGCAACTCTAATTTAGCACATGTTGTCTACAATGCTAGAGTTTGCATCATTAACTAAGTTGTCATGTAGACAACATAGTTATTCACACTTCGAATTTAGCACATGGTGTCTACAACATAGTTTTGTGTGTTACACCTTTGTAGGCTTATCCTCTCATCATTGCACTTATTCTTGTATTTAATGGAGGATAACCCATATCTAGTGGACATGTGTCTAGTTGTATGACTTATCATGTTGTTGATTTCTATGCATTCTAGAAGCATTCTAGAGGCCTTTATATATAGGCACTCCTACTATACTTGCATCTATATTGAATGAATATTATATCTTCATTCTGATCATACTCTCTTTTGTCTACTATTATGCTTGTGCTTGAGTTCGTTGGTCTTGGTGAATTTTCCCTATGGAAAATTCTTACATGGTATCAAAGCTCAGGGAGATTCTCTTCACATAGTCATTCAAGACCATTCTTGCTTGAGCACCTCGACCCAGATCCAAAGAATCTATAAAAATTTGGGGCATCTATAGCCAAAACAGACCTCGCCATTGCAACTAGAATGTCAATTTGGTGAAAATCGGCTATAAATTTGCCTATGGTAGGCCAAAGTCAATTTTAAGGCAATTTTTTTTGCAAATCGGCATGCAAAGGCCCAATTTGCAAACTGGGTATGGTCATTTATTCGATCTGCTAATTTATTGTTCAAATCTATAATTATTTATTCTCTACAATTATATTTTTGAATTTGGGTATTTTTCATTTTTTTTGGCCCTACAGGGCCCTGCAGAGAAATTTTTTTTGCAGGAATTGGGTTGCGACACCCTGGCTCCCATAGAGAATATTCTATTTCACTCAGTGGATAACACTTACAATTTCTACCATTTAAATCTAGGACTGGCCTTCAAGCAAATCCAGCGACACAAATTTTGACAGAGTTCACTCATTAACCTGCTCACCACATTATTGGTGATTGCACACTCACTAGTCAAGCGGCTTTGTTATTTTGTTTGGGCTATGGTTTAATTTTAAGCACTTGGTGGAGCATTTACCCACCACATGTGTGATTAAATTTCCAAAAAAACTAGTGACATATTCAAAGTTTCGGCACGCACAGTGAAAACTGGCAATCACACAACAGAATCTAGCTCGACAATAATACTTCTAGTGCCTGTAGAAAGACTCCTCCAACATGGTGATCATAGTTTGGCCCATTCCATGTGTCCCTACATCCTAACACGTGGCTCCATTAAGATCCACCATGTTGGAAAGGGTTGCTACATACTTACTTTCATTGATGACTTTTCACGGTATACTTGGGTCTACTTTCTTCATCACAAGAATGAAGTGTTGGACAAGTTTCTAGCCTTCAAGACTCATGTTGAATAGTAATTGAGGAAAGCCATCAAAGTTCTCCAAATGGACAATGAAAGAAAATATGTGAACAAAAGACTTAAAGACTTTTGCAAAATTGAGGGTATTGATCTTTAGAATCCATTAGCATTGAGTCCACACAAGACAGGTGTTGTAGCACTAAGGATACAAACTCTTAAGTCCATGGCATGTTGCATGATACAAGCCAAGTCCCTAGATCCATCACTTGAAGTCAAAGCAATCACGAGTGCCAATCACATACTTAACAGGTCTCCTCATCCTACTTTAGATGGAAAGACTCCTTTTGGGGCATTATGTGGTAGAAAATGAGTTGTGACACACTTTAGTGTCTTCGATTATCTAGCATGGGCAAACATATCTTCTAGGGGATGCAAGGCACCACCACCTTGGCCTTGTACTTTCATCGGATATGAAGATGGTGTTAAGGCATATAGACTTATGAATCCTGAGACACATGAGATCTTTGTGAAGAAGGATTTACACTTTGAGGAAAGTTCGCCAAGCTTATCCTTTAATCCTCTTCACACTTCATACATTGCGAAAACTAATAGTGATACCAGTGATAGTGCTTCAATAGAGTCAAATACGAAGGGTTCTATCGATAGTTGTAGCGAGAGGTCATGACAACAACACATTCTACATGCATATATTGCCACGGTGATACGTTTAGCATAGTAGGATATACCTTGTCTTGCAACTCTAGCATCAGAGGATGACTACATAGCTGATATTTTAGGTTTGTTTGTGGAGTCATATACAATAGATTTGGGGGACATCATTGATGATATGCATCTTTTCTTTGATGGAGAAGATCCTTCTTCAATTGTTGTGAGGGCTTACTTTGACCCTCATGTCCATTCTCCACATGATCAATCTTCATAGGTTGATGTGATTGTGGATCCTTATGTACAGTAGTTGCAAGAGCTCTCTTTATCATTTGAGGAGACAGTACATTCTTTGGGATAGGTTCTACATTCATCCTTGACAGGGACAGTTGAGAAAGTTTTAGAGACATCATTGATCATCAGGATTCTTTCTACACACATGTGAAGCATCTCATTTGTACCTTTGTCATTATTTCTTCCAAAGGGGAGGAATAGTATTCAACATTCCTAGATCAGCTTCTACATCGAAGCAGCTATCACTGATTGACACTCTTCATTTGGGGGGGGGGGGAGACTACCTTGTCCCTCTTCTTCTTCTCTCTTATGGGGGGGACCTTTCCCTCTTTTGGGATGGTGTTCTTCTCACATTTCTCTATTGTATATACTTGATATATGTTGTAATGGGGGGGTCCTGATTACTCCATCCATCCATCCATCTAGTTTTTTCATCTATCTTTTTGGGGGAGGGTTTTTCCCATAAGGTTTTCTCTCTTTCTCCACTTTATGAGAGATTTCATTTCATTATGTACATGGGTACCTAACATGGCCTAGTAGTCGGGCTCCATTATGCATTTCATCCTAGTTCTTGAGAACTTAAGTACATTCCCTTAAGTTTTACTTAAGCAGGGGTGTTGGTGTAAATAAGTATTTACTTATTACACTTTACTTAAGTTTACTTAGGTTAATGTATTATTTTATTATATTGCATTATTTTAATATTTATTTGGTGAGACACTTAGGAGTTTGCATCATTAACTAAGTTGTCATGTAGACAACACAATTATTCAAACTCCTAATTTAGCACATGGTATCTACAACATAATTTTGTGTGCTACACCTTTGTAGACTTATCCTCTCATCATCACACTTACTCTTGTGCTTAATGGACAATAACCCATATGTGGTGGACATGTGTCTGGTTGTATGACTTATCATGCTGATGTTTCCTATGCATTCTAGAAGCATTCTAGAGACCTTTATATACAGGCACTTGTAGTGTACTTACATCTATATTGAATGAATATTATATCATCATTCTGATCATACTCTCTTTGGTTTACTATTGTGCTTGTGCTTCAGTTCCTTGGTCTTAGGTGAATTGTATCCTAAGGAAAATTCTTACAAGATTAATAGAACTACCTAACAAAGTAACAACTCATTAAAATGGTAAAAGTAATATTCAATCAAGGTATCAAGATTCCTTGGAGAGAATGAATAGAAAAGACCTAGTTATATAGAGACAATGAAATGACCTTCAAGACAAAAATGAATTAATCAAAAGAATCAATGAAGGAAGTTAGAATCTTGAGAATAAAAATAAAAGGTTAAAAAATAAGAAATAAGTGATCTGAGTAATAAATTGAAATTTGAAAAAGATGTGAATGTCAGACTTACAAAATTTGAGGAAAGCATGCTAGAACTAGATGTACTATTGGTCAAGCAGAAAGAGAAACTTCTTTCTAACAAGATCGTTGTTAGAAACAATTTTAAATAGAAAGGAAAGTAACTTTATTTTGAATGATCGATAACAAACAAAAAAGATATGGGTAAACTATCATTGTTGGTCAAAACCTTACATTATATTGTAAGAGTGTTGGAAAGAGAAGGAGTTATCAGAAACAGTAATGGTGAATTGCTATTCGTAAAGGGATAAAACAAAAGATATTGATGGAGAAATAGTACAATGACTTATCAAAAGGAGAATATCTTGAACTAATAGACCTATCAAGAATATGAAAGGAAAATGCATACTATCAATTAAATAGAATAAATTTTTTAGAGGTGAAATACTTAAGATATTGATTCATACCCCCTCTCAGTACCTCACCATACTTGTAGAAACCAAGAATTGATATTAGAGCATATTGTTTTGAGAAGAAAGTTTAATAGCTTTAGTGACTTTGGGACAATGGATTACTAAAAATATCAAAGAGAGATGGAGGAAGATTTGTATGATGCAATTGAATAGATTTTTTAATTTAAAGACAAACTAAGACCCTCATTTACCAAGGAAAAGTAACTTACCAAGAAACTAAAGATAAGCCTAAATGATTTGGATAAATTATCGAAAGGAAGTATCAATTTTGAGGAAGTTGATGCTACAATAAGAGAGCTACTAGAGAAAAATAATGAATTACTTGAAATGAATAAATAACTAAAATAAATAATTGGTTTAATGAAAAAGGACCAAGAAGTTGAAGCCATAAGATTGACAAAACTACTAGACAAAGTGACAACCCTTAAAAATGAGATAAGTGATGTTGAATCAAGGTGTCAAGATACCCTAGAGACAATAACTAGAAAAGACCTAGTTATAGAACTTGACAACAAAATGACCTTCAAACCCTAAATGACTTAATCAACAAAATCAATGAAAGAAGTTTGAATCTTGAGAATGAAAGTCAAATATTGAAAAATAAATACAATGATATAAGTAATAAATTTAAAGTTGAAAACGATGTGAATGCAAAACTTAGAAAATTTTAGGAAACTACATTGGAATTGGGTGGACTATTGGTGAAGTAGAAAGAGCAACTGCTTGTTGACAAGATCCCTATTAGAAATATTTTGAAATAGAAATGCAAGTCCTTTAATTTTGAGAAATAAATGTCAAAAGAAAAAGAAATTGGAATAGTAAGCTATCATAGTCTCTATCACTATTATAGAAAACATAATCATCTAGAGGATACATGTAATTACAAACAGCTTCAAGAAAGTTATTCTTTGATAGTCAATGTTACAATGACAATATATATGGACACAAACCTTGTGAATGAAGGACATAAAAAAATGGAAATACAATAGGAAAGAGTTGACTACTATTAAAAATGTAATATGTATGATCATAAGGAAGATACACGCAAACTAAGATTATCGACAAACAAAAGGGCTGAATATTATCAAGAGGTTTTTGGAACTAAGCTTATCAATTGTATTCAATCTAGAGGAAAGGGACATACAAATTATGAATGTAGATCAAGAATATCCCATCCTTGGAGATTACTAAAGACACCATGGTACTCTTTTTTATAATTTGGACAGTCTAACTACAACTGTTGGTATCGATGCAATGCTAAAATAATTAGACTGGAAGAGGAAAATTAACAATAGATAGTGAAGAAGTAATGAATGAGATGTAAACAATATGGGTAAGATAGGAGAGGAAACTAATACAACTAAGGAGCCCTTGTTGGATTTCATCTAAACTTCATCTACAAACAAATTGGGTAAGCACATAGTTAGGACATAGAACTATGAAAATCTTGATGAGTCATAGAGTCCTAAAAAGGAAAAGTAAAAGGGGTTTTATAGGTATAGGTTAATAATCAATAAAATAAACAACATGTTTTTACTATTGATAAAAAGATAATTAGTTATTATCAATGGGAATTCAATATTTTTTTATACAATATCCATTTAAATGTTTATGTTATGAATAAGGTTTACATTTTCAAAATTTTCATATCTAAGAAAACAAAAATGTGCAAAAGTGAAAAATATTCAAGTGTCTTGGTAAAACAAGTGATATTATGATATAAAAAATTGAAACTAAGAAATGTGAAAGGAAGAAACATGTAGATACAAATATTTGATGAAGAAGAGATGGAGTATAGCATATGTTCACTAAAATTCAAAGATGTAGCTGAAGCAAGAGCCTTATTAAGAATACTAGATGGAGTAATCCTAATTGAGAATGTACCTAGACATCTTCAATGGAAGAAAATTCAGTTTGGAAATAAGGAAATTGAACTAGAATATGAGGAAATGTTCAAAAATAAGGAATTATAGAATGACAAGTTTGGACTGGCCCATGCGTTCATCTACCTAAAAACCTAGATGAAGACTGGATTAAAAAATGTACTGAGCAGAATGTGTGGAGAATACCTATGTCTAGAAAATGGAAAAGAAGAAATTACAAAGCAAATCATAAGTAGTTTCATAGGACTACCAGGAAATGGCTATAATTGTGTGAAATAATTAAACCCTAAAATTCAGATTGATTGATTGGCTAGGTGTAGACAAGATCATAATATATCTAATGCTAGAACAATCAAAGACAAAGGCATAAGTTTTTCTTCTTTTGTAATAGGCTATAAGATCTATCAAGATGACCAGGTTGACAACATACATGGAGGAACCATACATGTGGCTTATGAAACCATTCTTGAAGGAAAAAAGTTTGATTTGTGTGAAGTGTTGAGGGAACAACCAATGATGAATCTATGAAAGGTCAAGAAACACATGTTAATATATGGACACTTATTTGCCATTATATATTTCTATGTACAAATTTTTTTCCGTAGAATAAGAATTGTGAAATGGTTAGTTGGTGATCTGATTGTACACAAGATGAATAGATTTGTTTAAACACTAAGAATAAATTAGAGAAACATAATGTAGTTTCACTTTAAGGAAATGTAAGACAATATGAAGAAAAGAATTTAGATTCTATCTCAAGTGGTGAACAAGTATAAAATGATTTTTTTTCTAGAAAGTACACATTCTTGCATACTTAAAGTTGTAGAACCTAGATTGGTATGGATAACATTATTTGGTTATGAAGTATCAAATGATGATCTAGAATTGATAATCGATCAACTATTGAGTAAAGTAAAGGATGAAAGTGTAGAGAGATTTGGAACATGTGGAGCGAATTATAGGAGAGATATTATGGAAGAAAATAAGTCTAAAGGAGAAGGAAGAAGTAGGAAGAAGACTATCAACATACCATCCACATATGAAAAAATAATGAATTATAAATAGTTTGCAACACAAATGAATCAGACAAACAAGATCTGCAACAACACAAGCATCAAGGAGAACAAGGAGTTAAAATGCAAGAAGATCACATTCAAGCAAATGGAGGAAGAAGACAAATGCAAAAATAATTGAGAAACAACCAATAATGAAACCAGAAAGAACTATTGAAGAAATGCTACAAGAAATGAAGAAGTATAGAAGCATTAGAACCATATCATACTACAAATTTAGTAGATGAAGTGAGGAAGAAAACTTAGTAATAGATGAAGTTGTAATATATAGTATTCATAAGTTTTCATATTTTCTAAGGAGGATAGAAAATTGAATTCCAACCAGGTTGTATGATAGAATTTTAGTCAAGTGGCATAATACAAACAAACTGTTAAGCAAAAGTTGTGAAAAAGAATACATATGGTGAAGCCAAATGTATCAATTGAAGAAATAGACAAGATACTACAAGAACATGAGAAAAAGTTTTCTATTAATTAAAGAAATGATTAGACCCTTGCAAGTGTGATTGAAAATGTCAAAAATGATAGCAAGAGAATGTGGAATATAATTATTCATATTAAGGACACTTCTACTAAGGAAGCACTACTATCTAGAACAATTTATGATCTAAATGAACAACTAAGAAAGAATAATGACCTTACTGGTAAATATAGCATAGTAGTATTAGAAAGTGAATATGAAATTATATCAAATGCATAATATAAAGAAGAATTAGAAGAACAAACTGGAAGACATGAAGAAATAAGTGAAAGAAATGAAGGAAAAGGGAGTGGTACTTTTGAAGAAGGACATTTAAAAAAAAAGGAATATTGAAGTCGACAAGCCTACTATTAGCAAAGAAATGACTATAGAATAGAAATGAGAAGACAAAGCTAAAGATGAGCAAGACAAGAATGAATCTTTAAAAGTGTAGGTTGCAAAGACATTACAAGACATGACACAAGTCACATAAGTCATAGGAAAGAGCAAAAGAGAGGATGAGAATGAAGAGGAAGAAATCAATAGTAGAGCTGAATTTTAGACATTAAAAAGACCCTCTGCAACTATGTATAATGAAGGCATGAATCTATATGCAAGGATATTACAAGAAAGAGAAGATTTGTTATGTAATATGGATAATTTAAAAAGAACGAGTTGAATCAAAAAAACTTTTAGTGCACTATCTCATTTCTTACTGAAGATAAAAATCAATATGAAGATAGGATGTGGAAAATAGATACATTTTTTTATAGAAATAATAGAAAGTGATTAAACTATTAAGGATGCATTGAATACAAAGTTACAAAAAGGTGCAAAAAATGATAGACTAGCTAAAGTTATTGAATTACTATCAGAGAAAAAAAACAACTTCAAGAATATGATAACATAAGGGCTAAAAGATATGTAGACAATTATATTGATGACTGAAGACATAGATGATGATTCTTACAAATTTCTATTCTACAATAATCCTATATGCAACAACAAATGGAGTGGATAGATGTATTCTTAGATAAGTTATCTACTTGAATAGATGAAGATACTCTTGAATAAATCATAAAGTTAAAAGTTGATATTGAAGGTATATCAAGTTTATAGGATGGATGTAATAATGAAATCATGATTATAGCAAGTAGAATGAAGTACACAAAGACAAAAAAACAAAGATTAAATCAAACTTTTTGATTCCTTTGGCATTGATGTCAAAGGCGGAGAAGTTTGGTAACCAACAAGTAATGAGAAGTTTGGTAATTGGAAAGCATGGGGAGAAGTTTCATAATCAAGGAGAAGTAGAGCTAGTGAGTAATGTATAAGGGATAGTAAGGTTATGAAGAAAATGGGGAGCAATCATGTAAGATAAATAATGCACTTATAATTTTGGCACCAATGCCAAAGGGGGATATTGTTACTTTGGACAAAGTCCTACAACCTTGTGGGTATAATTTTTAATGTTGTTATTATGGGTCAAAACATTATATTATGTTTTAAGACATTTGTAAGTAAGAAAAGTATTATTAGAGACAAATTTCTCATTAGGGACATAAAAAGACTTAGTGTATTGGAGGAGCTAAGATCTGTTAGTATGAAAAGAAAAGAAATCTTAAGGGAGAATTCTGGAATATTCTAGAAGCCCTAATTAGTTCAGCAAATGAAAATAGTAAAGAAGAATGATAAGAATATGAAGAGACAAGGACAAAGAAGTTGGTAAGACTATTGGAAATAGAAGAAGATATCAAAAATAGTAATGGTGAATAATTATTGTTGAAGGGATAGAACAAAACCTATCAGTGGGAGATATAATAGAAAGTTATTAGAAGGAGAAGAGCTTGAAGTAACAAATCTTTTAGGAAGAGGAAAGGAAAACATAAACTATTGATTAAAAGGAATAAGGTGTTTAAAGGCTAATTACTTAAGATACATATTCACCCCCCATCCCCTCTTAGTATCTCACCATAATTGTAGCCACCAATATCCTTCACATACTTGAATCAGTGAGTGACAAGATACAAAGCATATACATATATACAAAGAATGACAAAGAAAGGAGGAGGAGTGCAACATCGGATATATCACTCAACCAAGTGACTACAACTTCCTCCACTCATTCAAAAGAGATGCCAAAAATAGTAAACACACACATATATGTATATAAAGGACAAAGGGTTAGCCATGTCATCTTAAAACCAAATCACTATCATAAATTAAAACTATCCATAAATATTATGTTCAACCAAGGTATTTGAAATCATGTTACTGAATAAGAATTCTAAGAAACATATCTAGCATGATTCATGGCACAATATATTTAGTCTCCTAAGAGTACTATTAGGGAATCACATTAAATATAAGAAATAATCATATGCCTAATAGAAAACATTGTAAGAAATCTCTTAATATTATTACAAGGAAGTATGCTAAGGATAAAGGTATTTATAAAAAAATTATATCATAGGAATCTAGTTGATTCAATTATGTTCTGAAGGTTGCCTAGTAGATAGGTATTAGTGTGTTAGTGGCTGTTGAAGGTTCTTGTAGTTCTACTTATGCTAGTGCTCATCAAGATATGAAGTCAAGGTATATAATAGATAACATTATCTTCTAAAATAGCCCAATTGTACTTATACTATCTCTAAAATCTACTAATACTTGTGACGATTAGAGTGGTGTTACAATTTCCACCTATAATAGTCCCTTCCTAATGTTCACATTTTCAAATATGTATTATGAGTGGACATATTCTCAATAACTTGAATCACAACCCATCCAAATTAAGAGAGCCATATGGTGGTAGAGGCTTTCAATTTAATGAGATATGATTAGCAGTCAATTTAAAAGTGTGTTATTTAGTTATACCTTGCCCTCAATATGTTGCAACCAATCACTTCATAAATTTTTTGTCAATCTGAATGTGGAATGGATATGACCCATCCATATTGTGATACATGTTATCTTGTTTAAAGGGTACATATATGTTGTAGTCAATTACTTCATAAATAGTCTTGCCAATATGAATGGTAAGTGAAAATGACTCTTCCATATTTCAATACATTAGAATCTTGTTCATGCCAATACCTATCTTCTTCTTTAGTTTAAGAGTGGTCCCCAAATTGAAAAATAGTAAACAGTGGTGATCTTTTTGATGGTACTCATTTCTTTTCCAACTGCTTCAACCATTGATTGCATATTGGTAATTGTAAATTTTATGTAACGAAATGTAGGTATAATGTAATAATAAAGTGTGTGTGTGTGTGTCTATATATATATATATATGAACTGAGACATATGCTTCGAAGGTGCCTATTGTACATAGACAATTAATAAAAATAGGTGAAATATATAAGCTAGTAGGAACCAATGTAAAATGAAAGACATTATAGTATTTTCAATTGTAATAGTCTATTATGTATTTAATTATTTTAATTATAAAATATTGATACAAAATAATATGCTTAGATTATTTCTTATATTATTGTAATCTAGAATAGTAATTTATAATTATTAAATATATAATATTTTATAATTGATTATATTAATAGTAGTGTTAGGGTTCAAAATTAGCATTAATACTATGGTTAAAGTTATAGAATTTAAGGTTAGCATTTTTGATTTATGTAAAAATAAGTTTTACAAGAACCTAGAGATTAAGTAGCAAAGTACATGATATAATCAAAAGAGTCCAAAACATAAAACTATGTTGGAAGAGAAGATGAGTCATGATATAATCCAACAAGCCAGAACATAGAACCAATGAAAATAAACAAATCAATGACAAAGTGAAGACAAACCAAAAGACCCCAACAAACAACACCTAAGCCAGCTCCTTAAGAGCCTTAGTAACTTGAATCTCCATAACTAATGGCTCATCTTCATCGTTCTTCAACCCCATGGTCACCTTCTTCTTGTTAAGTGGTCCTCTCATTCTTTTCCCTTGGCTCCTAATATCCCCCTCCTTTTGGTTGTCCTCTTTGTTGTTCACATCAACAATTAGAGGTTAGGATTAGGATTAGGATAAGATAAGCTTAGGGTCAAGGTTAAAATTATGATTATGGCATGTGCTATGACTAATATCATATTTAGGGCTAGGATAAGAGTTACTGTTGGATTAGGCTCAAAGTTAAGGTTAGAGTTAGAATTAGCAAATATAGTTAGAAAAAGATCAAGGTAATAGTTTATAATTATTATCATAGTTATCTTCATAGACATTTCTTGTCCAATTACATCAACCGTTGATTTCATATAACATAATACCTATAACTTAATAAAAATTTAAAATATAATGAATATAACATTTTGAATTATTTAATAAATATTATAAATGAATCACTTTCAATGCACCATAGACTATAGTTTCCTTAAATAGTAAACCGTAGACAGGTTGGTTCCGGGTCAGCCTCACATCGGTATCTACCGATTTAAATTATGTTGAATTTGTATGTTTCTGGTTTTACTTTGTGTAACGAGTACATTAAAAATCACGCCGAACTCGTACGCATCTCGTTGTATTTGACGAGATTACGACTTTAATACTAACGCTAAATTTGCATCAATCTCGTTTTTTTAATGACATTACGAAATCAAGATCAACCCAAAATTTTCATATGAGTCGTTATATTTGATGAGATTACGACATCAAGATAAACACAAAATGGTGGTCTGCGTCCTCTAGGCTAGCTGAAGTTTAGTCTGTTAGATGTTAGCATGACCGACAGGAGTGAATTTAGGAGGATGAAGCATCAAATTTTTTTCTCCTATATGATAGTCTACGATGGGAAGGAGAGGTTTGTTAGTATTCAATCATATATTTATTTTACAACATGAAATTTTATTTTTAAATATTTATATAATATTATTAAAAGATACAAAAATTAATATATTATTAATATTATATTATGTATAATACAAATAACTAAAAATATAATATTTTTATAAATTTTAACAATATGGCTAAAATATTATAATTATTACTCATTTCTAAGTGAAACATCATAAGATTGCTTTAATGATAATCTAAAATTAAATTAGAGCTTAGTTCAATGCAAAATTGTAGATTATTTCTAAATTAAACTCACTTTTATTTATTATACAAGGAAGAGTCATTTACTAAACTCACTTTTGTATACTACCATGAATCATTCTTCTAGGAAAAGTACAATGTGAAGTTGGTTCACAATTTGCTAAGAACTGGTTATCTTGGTACATATTATATTTTGAATAAAATCACATTGTCCTCTTTATTGATATATAGTTTATCTTCATATTTTAAGGTGTTTCAATTTCCTTTTAGAATCTTGCCTTATTTACTATGGTTTTAGTTGAATCAGAGGGATGTGAGACTGGAATGTCTTGTTGCATCGAATGCCATGTGAGACATGTATTGACAAGATAGGATATGTCAAGGTTGCTTCTATTCTAGTCAAATTTATTTATTTTATTGATAGTATAAGGTTTATCAACGGCTTTAAATAGTTTCATATGATCCATCATTACCTATATTTTACACCACTCTTAGTCACCCCCATATATATTTCCCTTTTCCTACTCCCCTTTTTGTCTCCATTTTCCCCATCACTTTTCTATTAGGACACTTTTCACACAAAGAGAATCATTTCCAACATAGAATACATATTTAATTCATGTACTATGTGTGTGTGTGTGTGTATATATATATATATATATATATATATATATATATATATATATATATATATATATATATATATATATATATATATATATATATATATATATATTACATGAAGACATTATTATTGACCTTCCACATCTCTTTTGTGCACCCATTTCACACCAAAGTACAATTTCTAGTAGTGTCTAAATTTTAAAGCTTTTTGATTGACTATATAACCCTTTTTCATTATACATCATCGAAATGAAATGAATTAGAGACAATAAATGATCATGAATCACAAAAAGAAAAATATATACAATTAAATCTAATTACTTTTAAAAAATAAATTCCTTATTATATACAAATAATTAAATATTTTTAATAAAAAAATTAACACAATAATGTGAAGTGACCCTAATCATCTAAAGTTATCCCCAGTATAACCTACAAAATATGAACATATTTACAAATAATTCTTTGATAAGATTTATTTTAATTTTGATTAAGTGGAAAACTAGGAAAAGGGAAAATAAATATCCTATCATGTTGTGATGTGGAGCCTAATCAGACTTAGAGGTTTATTCGACGTAGTTTCTCCCCAGATCATCTCTATGGGGGATTCGAGGCAACACGCCTACGAGGTCCTAGGGTAGTGCCCTAGGTACGCTTCCTATCATAGTATAGGGTGGGTCAAGGGGCAACACCCCCATGGAGGTTTGTGGAGGCAAGACCCCCAAAGCAAAGAATGACCTTATATTGTAAAAGGTGTTAGCTATTATCTTTCTATTATTCTAGCCCTAATTTTGTAAACAATAAAAAACTTGTATAAAAAGGCTTAGGGTTAGGGATTTCACAATGTAATGATGATATTGTACCTTCTTGTGACAATATTGAGCTGTAAGGGATTGTAGATTGTAATCACTAGATAATAATAATATTGGCCTTGTTGTTCGTGGATGTAGCCCAGTGATTGCGTGAACCATGTTAAATCTTTGTGTCTTGTGTTCTCTTCTGTGCGATCTATTATTTTCTAATATTGGTTATATTTGCATGTAACTATTATTTTTGTCTATGGTTAATCCTAACATATTATACCTAATATACTATATTAAATGGAAGAACACATTGACTTTGGGAATATTAATATGTTTTATCTCCTATTTGGTGACCTAGTTGACAATGGATTCATTCATGCTCTTAATCAATATTTTCTTCAAATATTGATATTGTATAAGTCTAAAACTACAACCTAGGTTTTTGCATAGGATGGATTTGACCTAATCAAATCTAGAAAAAGATAGGGTCAACTTGGTCCAACTTGGGTTCCAAGTTGTAATCATGGTCCCCTAGATGATATCACTTTTGGATTTTAGGAATTAATTCAAATTTTAAGTTTTCTACCCAATTCATATTGACTACCTATTCAAGTAGGCACTTAGAATTAGGTATATAAAGAAGATTTCTCATTTGATGTTCAAAATTCTCATCTCAATCCATTCATAATACGTTGTAATGCAAATGTCACACATCAAGTAATAAAAAAAATCATGTTATACAGATATATCTTTGCAAGAAATGATTTTGGCATTCAAGGCATTCAAGCAAGGATTCATTGGAGGCCCTCTTTAATGTATTTTCTATTTGAGATCTAGCTTCCATCCTTCTTGATAGTGGAGTTAGACATTGAGGAAATTTACATTGTCATTATTAGTGCATTCATTCTTCTTACATTGACATGTTTACATCTATAGATCTATGACCATTTGATTAAGTGAAAGTAGCTTTTGAAGGGATGCTAAAAACCTTTAATTAGGATATAAAGAAAATAACCATTAAAGTCCAACTTAGGAAATACAACAAAATAAAGATCAAGTGCTACCACATAGAAAAAAATCCAGAAAAGGGGCCAACTACATCAAAAATTAGTAGAACAAAACAAAATAGAAATATCCAACACATGACCTAGACTAGATAAGGCTCTTA
Organism: Cupressus sempervirens; assembly: GCA_028749045.1. Lineage (NCBI taxonomy): Eukaryota > Viridiplantae > Streptophyta > Pinopsida > Cupressales > Cupressaceae > Cupressus > Cupressus sempervirens. The sequence continues at coordinate 349,550,553 of CM053786.1, read as the reverse complement.
AGTAACTTTATAACATCAAGCCTAAGTTACTCTATTATATCAAAAACCTCTTCATATAGAGTACCTCCTTGTTGGTACTAAACTCCATCTTCCTAATATTATCTTGAGTAATTTCTCTAGGTCCAATAGGATCCTCCCCTCAACTATCATTATAAACTACCACATGGACCATAATATCCTTCTCATCGCTAAAGGTACCCATCTTAACTTAATGAGAATTTGTATCTTCTTGGTAGAGGCTTTTCGAATCTTATAGCTTTTATCCCATATTTGTTTAATAGTTTCATACAAGCTATTGGGACTCGAAATTGAAGCCCTGATTTTGAGTACCATTGAAAAATTAAGTCGTATAAGCACTTTTTAATGCAAGTGTATCTAGCTATCCTTTTGAGGCCTAAAAGGTGTTTAATGTTTCTAACATCTTGCATTCAAAATATCCATTGTGTTCCATAAAGATAAATTTTCATTTTAAGTCATTCCATGAAGTCCCATTTTGAGCAATGTCTAATTTTGCATTTTTGCCCAAGTGTCAAACAATGACAGGAGGCCTTGTTTGTGATTGAATATCTTGCACCCAGTTATGTTTCATGACTTGCCACTTTGGGAGTGTTTAATGTCCATACTAGAGAACCTATGTTTTAGATTTCAAGTCGTTTCAATATGTTTTGATTAGGTTTTGAATCTCTAAAAGTTGGTCATTTATTGTTGTAATGTTGATGTAAATTGTTGAGAATTATAGGAGGCCCTATTTGACTTGTTATAACTTTGACCCAGTTGACCAAAATGAGAAAATTCCTTTTGCATTGCATTCTAGAGATCATAGACTTACTATGTTTCAATGTGATGAATCTGTTTGATTAGTTTGCAAATACGATTCTGGATGCAATTTGTAATATTTTACTGGTGTCAATAAAGTGTAGATTAGTCAGTACCCCTATTCGTGATGTCACATCTCTGAATATGTGATAGGTGAGATCGAATGGATTGTACTATGGCATTCTCCTCTAAAAATTCTTTTAGTGTGCTAGTTTGTAAATCTTGAAAAAAAAATTTGCACACTTTCCCAGGTCTCTTCTATTTCTGAAAATCACTTTTATGCCATTGTTTCCAGTCTAAAATTTGAGGAGCCTACTTTGATCACTCGCCAAATTTTCCCCATTATTTTTCATGAACCCTAATGCCAAATTCATGTTGTCCTCATGAAAGTTAACCAATGCCCCTACTTTTGTGCCCCCATGTGTTCATTTACCCAACTTTCAAAGCCAAAAAATAACACAATTTGCTATTTTCTAATATGTTTTCTTGGCGGCAATTCTGAGAGGGAAATTTTGATAGTATATATCTTTTGACTAAAAATTCATCATGAGAGGAGATGTGACAAGGTAAGAGTATGTGGAACAAAGAATTAGTAGGTTTGATTTTAGAGCCTCATCAAGTGTTTTGGTTAGTTTCTAAGGCTAGTCAAAGGACCTCCTGGAACAAAGTTGACAAGTTTGTAGAAAGATGTAAAATGAGTGCTTGAAATTAATTTTAGTGAATATCAAATGATTAATGGATCAGTTTGATAGTTCAGGTGTTTGAATAGAAAAAAAAAATTAGTAGGACCTGCTTTAGGGCCTAACCTATTTTAGCAGATTGACTAGGAATTAGTTTTAAAAGGGATGTATAGTAATTTTACTCATTATTATTTCTTGATATGCACATCTGTGTTTGAAGGTTGAATTATGCATCCAATCAAATAGAATGAAATTAAAATGTCATCTTGCTTTTAACATTTGTTAAAAAACATTGTCTATAGAAGGCTAGTACCAAGTAAGGTGAATATTTGGGGATTCTTAGATCAACCAAGTGTCTTAAGGCTCCAATTCTCAGAATTTGTTAAACTGTCATCTTCACTCATGTTATCAACTGGAAAAGTTGTGGCTAAGAAAGAAGTTGGGTGTTTTGGTCAAAGAAGGAGAAAGGAACCATATGCTAAAACAAAAGAGAGTTTATAAAAATGGTATGGGGGGAGCATATAAAGACACCAAACTTAGGAAAATTAGTAGCCAAAGAATTTGATGAAGTTGAAATAAAAAATCATTGTGTTCCATGACTCAAAGAACAGAAAGAATAACTACTCAGGCACAAAACTTTGATATGTGGCTAGTAAATTATGGCATGAATCAAGTTAAGGGTCATTTTGTTGATCCTTCGATTGTTGAATTTGTTAAGAACCCTTACTCAAGTCAACTGTATTTCTTAAAGGTTATGAAAATCATGAAGAGTTACAAAAGTTGGCCATCTCTCATTGCCATAAACCCAATTGATGCTCCTTGGCACAAAATTTATCTCTTAGCAAGGAGGAGAAGGAAGATATATATTGAAAATTTTCATGTTGCACCTATCAAGCTAACCATAAGTTTTTCTAGTAGTCCTTGATTGCCCAAAGATGATCGTAGCACAACAACATAGTCTTTGATCAGGTCAACAACATAACAGTATAGAGAGGTATTATGGTGCTTGTGGATGCTAAGGGAGCTCCAATCTATTTTTGAGAATTAATCTTAGCTCATTCACTAGCTAGTTTTGATGTTATTCAAGGCATGGTCTTAAGGCATTATAATTGTCAGCTATTGCATGAAGTATACAAAGTACATGGTTTAGTAGGTGTCTTTGGTAATCGAATGGGGTTTGCAAGGAGTCTTCGATTTGGTATTAGATATTTTATCTCTATGCCTACAAAAACCATTATTCAGAATCCAACTAGGCTTATTACAAGCATGGTACAAGGGACTAGGCGACTCCTCAATAACACAATTTTTGTATTTAGTAATGCTGCCACTCAATTCAATAAGGCAGCTCATAAGGGATTTGTTGGTTTTGCATTTGATGAAGATTTTGTGCAAGAAATGGAATGATGACAATAAGGTCCAAGGGTTGGCAAGAGCATGGTGTGTCAGGCTGGGCAATCACAAGACAAAGGAGGAATGACATTCTATAGTAGATGACACCTAGACTAAGCAATCCAGGCCAAGGGCAAAGCATCTACCTCTACATTGAAAACAAATAATAGAACATCCCATAGTATTGGAGGAGTTGAAGTCCATAGCATGTCCACAATCAAAGAAAGAAGTAGTGCACATTAAGGACAAGGCATGAGGAGCAGAGTGAAGAAGCCCTCTCAAATCCACCTATAGATCTACGTCATCAAAAAAATCATTTATCCCACATTCATTGTGAAGGGGAAATTTTGAATGTATAAATAATATTTGACTCAGTATACACAATTTCTTAAGGACAAGACCTTTTAAAGGCAGAGAAGCTTGCAAGGAGGGTCTTGTCATGGCCAGCTACCATGGAGATCAAACAATTTTGACTGAGGAGGAGCTTTCCAGAAAGTGGCCGAACTTTGGTGGTCACCATGTCGCCACCAAAAAAAGGAAGGTTTCATTGGTGGAGACACGGAGACCTCCTAGAAAAATAGAAATCTGGTCGAGGTTGTGGGACCTAGTAGTGATCAAGGTGACCAATCATGTGGCAACACATGACACTATTTGAGTCACCAAGGGAGATATAAGGAGATTTTTAATAATGAATTTTATTCTTGGTTGTGAACATTCAAAGCTCCACAGATAAAAATTTGTTTTAAATGGTGATTTTTCTATAGTTCTAACTATAGAAAATGTTTAAATTTTTTCAATTGCATTCATTTTAAATGGTCCATTTTATAGTCCTGGGCCATTTTTACAATTGGGTGCCAAAGGGGCAAGATTGAACCAAAATATGAACTCTAATATACCATTGGAACTGGGAGAATATGAGCTTTCTGATTCTAGAGCTTTTTTTACATAGGTGGTGATTGGTGCGAGTTATGCATGCATTTGTCTTAGGTGCGCAGTTTTAATTTGATTCAGTTGAGGTAGTTTAGCTCTAATTTCTAGTAAAATGATGAACTGAATAAACATTAAAGGAAACATGAATGTAGTTATGGGTGAGTTTTTTCATATCTAAATTATTTGAATCAAGGTTTATTTAGCATTTCATAATGCAATTTAGATATTTTATTAAGAGAATGGTTTTTTATCATTGAGCAAGAGATATTTTAGGTTGTTACAAAACAATGATGAAAACTGAATCAGATTTCATGGGTAGGAAGATGAGAGAAGTTCTATGACAACAAAGAATGGAGATTCAAGTGGACAAATGTCGTCTTCAGATCAGATCCATAATTCCAGTCATTCCTTCTATATCTTTCTTTCTCATTCATTGTTTTTGTTGGTAGTTTTCTCTGTGATACCAGTGGGGTTCCATTTTTTACTGTAAGACTAGGTTTTTGTTGGTTTTACTTCTTACCTAATTGATTATAACTCTAGTAGTGAAGGCCACACATCCGCTATTGTGCAGGTTTCTAGTTTCATTTCATGTCTTGAAGAAAAATGAAAATTGATGATAGATCATGTGACACATCTTGAGTTTCATTCAGTGCTACCAGTTAATGTATTTATTCTTTCCAAGGATAAATATAAAAGGGGATTTACAATGAATTATCTTTTTTCTCTTATTCTATCTCCTAATTCTTCATATGCTATTAACTTTGTGATTGAATGAATAAGGTTCATTCAATTTAAGACAGCTTGGATGAGTAATATGTCAGATCTGTTGTTGCTTTTAATTTAAGGAGTTAAGTAAATGCTTCAATGATTTGATAGGGTTTATGGGTGTATGGAGGGGATGCTAGTAATAATGAAGTTTGGGGTTTTTAGTTGATAAACTTACACTAATACATTAGGGGTCAATTTGCGATGGCAAGAAAAGGTAATGTGGTTTTGGCTTTTTTTTTTCAATTTTAGCCAGATGTCATCACAATTGCGATGGCAGGCGTCGCAATTGCGATGCCAGCGAGATATAAGAGAGAGAAAAAAAGCCAAAAACCCTCATTTGAATGAAATCGCTCGACACAGGGTTCTTTTGAAAGGAAAGGCGCATTGCAGGATAGCCTTTCGCATAACATTGGAACTGAAGGTACATTGTCATACATAGGAAAGGAATTACCAAAATCTTCCAAGCAGGTTTTTTTAAATAAATATTTAGTTGTGCAAGAACTAGAGGAATCAAATTTGTGTTCAGAGGATGTTCCATTGGGTAGGCATTGTGGCCATAGCTTTCTTGCAGAAAATCAGGAAAGTCTTGTAGATAGAAATAAAGAAGTAAAGCACCCCATGGTTCATAAGAAAAGCTCTCCTGCAAATGAAACAAAGTCACTTGCAAAAGAGATTATTGGAGTGGGAAGCCCTCGAACCTCTAATCGAGTTTTTCCCACTCCCAGAGTAAAAAAAAATTCTATAAAGAAGGCACATCTTACTCAAGGCAGGCAATCTGTAAGTTCCAAAGTTTTAATATTATCAAAATAAAGGCATTTTGAAAGGCACTAACTCAAGACCACGTACATTATTATATTTTTGTATTTGAAATAGATATTTATATTAGCTAACACCTTACAGGAATCACTAATAACAAGATTTTGTCTGGTTCAACAACACAACTATGGACATTCTATCAAGTTATCTTCGAATTAGGGCTTATTCAGTTCTCCTGAAATCCTTAATATTACTACTAACTATAACCGTCTCTTACATATATGCTTAAATATTTCTAAATGTTTATTGATACCCACAAAAATAGAATTTAACACAACGAATAGACCAAGCAAAGAGTAAGAGAATGACTCATTCTCAGCAAAAACTGAAGAAAGTGACAAAAAACTGATTCACATTCATAGAAAGAGATATTTATTATACACAACAAATCCTTTCCATAGGCATCAAATTGAATGTAAATCAAGTGAAAAGACAGCATCGTAATAGCATACTCTTCATCATCACCATAATCTCTCTTAACGTTTTATCAGTTTAAAAATAGCAAGTACCCTAAAAACCTGCTAAGTAAACAAGTACAACTCAGAGGTACTATGAAAAGAAGCGGCAAATGAAACATGAAAATAAATATTCAAATTCAGAGAAAAGACACGGTGAACATGCTATCAGTATTACAATTCAAAATAATAATATGTACGATACAGGAAAACATCAATGCAAGAGAATGCACATAATTATATTCTACATCTAGGTTCTACATAATTATCTCTCACTCACATGCATCCTAATTGATTATTTTACTTTGGCATATATGGAGTATGGTTCAAACTTCAAACAACTTGGAAAACTGGTGATTACATGCAAAAAAACTCAGTAATAGAAAAAGAAGTGGTTCTGGCATTTTCCTTTAGAGCAGAATCAAACTCAGAAATAGTTGGTTACTTATTTGTACTGTGGTTGCAGTCTCGATTAGCTGAGGAATGAGAAGAGATCAAGTGTTTCAAAGATGGTACCCAATACAAAGAGATAAGATCTCATAACATCATTAGATGTATTCCAATGGTGCCTTTGGAGACATGCACAATAGGATTTTACTTTCCATGAGGCAGGGCATTCAACATCATCATATTCGACTTTAGGAGTAGCAGCCCAAGAATTTCCCGCCCACACTTGTCAGTGCAACAAAATATATTAACTATTCGTTGGTAAACATCCTTCTATTTGGTGAATTAAAAACAACTTTATGTTATACATAACAATTTTTCTACTATCGAAGATTTTACTTGATGTTGTTTCTAGAAGAGATTGTATATGTTTTTTGAATCACAATGTTTCAGATCTCACTCCATGACAATCATATGGGATCTAGTTATGATCCTCTATATTCATATGAGAGGCTTTGATGTTGAAATTGGCTTAGAAAATAATCATGACGATGACCATAGGGTCTCTTGATAATTTGTTTGGCGACTAATCCATTTATGTTAAAGAAGGATGTATCAGCATTGACTGTAGTAGAAAAACAAGTTACACAAATGAAAACTTGCATTGTTGCACTTAGAGCTAACATTTGACACTTGGAGTTGATATGCACGTTTCTTTGAGGTGGGTGATAACAAAGAGCTCATCAATTTTCACTGTGTTATCTTCTGGCTACAAGTCTACACCATTCTTCACTATTTTTTATTTATACCTAATACAATTTTATTTTTCAAAATGTTTATCACTGCCACAGTTTTTGACAGTTGGCTTCTTTGTATTAACGCCTATCAGGAGCCATTGGATATTGGAAGATAAAGGTTATAAATCTCAGGTAGTTTGTCTGCGAGATTTCTTTTGGATTTGGCTGTGTTACATGAAATGTTGAAGATGCACTGATTTCAACCCATTCTGATTGATTTGTACAAATTCTTATAACCAGTTCCATATATTTAATTACATTTAGACACTATCTTTTAATGCTTTATTTCAGTGTGCTACATATTCTATTTCATATTTGTGATATATGATGAAAGTATTATAACATATGGAGGAACAGTCCATGAGTGGCGTGGCCAGTTGAAATGGATTTAGTTTCAATTTTACACCATTTGATACAAATAATCAGTTTACCAATTGACCCCTAGGTTCATTCCATTTGTATTAAAATCTTCATTACATAGGAAATGTTCACAAAATCTATGTCAATGCTCACACATCTTCTTGGACTTACGCAAATCTATGTCAATCCTCACGCATTTTCTTGGACTTATGTAGGAACTATGTTGCCCTGCAGCTCTTGTTAAATATGTTATCAACTTGACTTTTCTATTAAAGGATCTCATGTTGAATTGAAAGCTAGGTAAAGAAAAAGATATTATACGCTATTTTGTTGGTACCCTGTGCAGCACAACAAACTTGTTCTTACTATAAGAAAATTTTCTTTTCTTTTGTTCCATTGTAGATCTTTTGCTTGCATAGAGGTCTTTCCCCATCATTGGACACACTTGATAACATTTGAGCTTTGGATCGCATACAGGAAGTGTGTCTATACACATAAGTATAAACTTCTTCTTTTCCTGCAACAGATATAACAACAATTTTAAGTGCTTGCAAGGTATATACTTATGAATAAATATTACATCCTAATTTAAATGTATGAAAACAATTTTCATTCCCTTTAAGCTTCATTCATCTCGAGGTGCAATTCACAAACTCAAGAATAGTGGCTTTTGTTCTTCAGGATACTTTTAGGGGAAGAGTATGTGAATGCCCCCTCGTGTTTGGAGTCCAGTTTAGAGGAGATGGCTATTTACACTGGTAAGGTTTGTTGAATCTAATTCTGAATAACATTGCTTGCTATTGTTGAATCTAATATAATGTATATTTTAACTAGAATTGTAGCTTATATGTTTTCAAATTTTTGTTAGGCCTTGTAGTTTGTATAATTTGATTGCTGGAGAGCTTCTACAGCTAAGCAAGAAGGCCGTTGCACGAGTTATAGCCACGCGCTTGGGTACAAAAATTGTTTTTTAAAATTCTAATGTATATTTTAACTAGACTTTTAGCTTATATGTTTTGAAATTGCTTTTAATGGCTTAATGTTGTAAGGTCTCTTGAAATAAGACCTTCAGGCGGTTGGTCAAAGTTTTACAAATAATCTTAGGAATAAAGTCAAAGAAAGTATTTTTAAAATATTAAAGTATTTAGCTAGGTCTAAGAAGATTTGTGTACTTTCGACAGTTTTTCTTAGTTTGTTAACATTGTAGACCAAAGTTTTCATAGCCTGATTTTTGCTTCCTGCAAAGAACGATCATGTCAGATAATATAAGTGAAGAACAAAACAGGGAGACAATCGCTAGATTGTGGTCTAACTTGGAAAGAAAAGGTGATGGAAAATGTTATTGTCCTTGCAATATTTGTAAGGGCTTAAACCGTAGAAGACTGCTAATCAAAACAGTTAAGAGACATTGTAGGGAGAATGATCACATTGAAGGGGGGCATGACTATCATCCACTGGTAAGTCGTTCATTATATCATTTTAACAATTTCTATACATATGAAATCACTTGATGATGAGTTGATGATCATGGTTTATTTATGTTAATCAATTTTATATAGGTTGATCTTCCCATGGAAGTACATGATATGAACCACAACAATCCAAAGAATATGATTTTCGAAGTGGAGGAACATGGAGGTGCAAATATCCAAGGTGAAGATAATGATCCCATGGAAGATGACGATCATGCGCCAGAAAACACAATTGAAGAGGATGGTATAAATACATTGATCCATGACACATCTAGTCCAAGCGTATTTGATCATGATGATGATGATAGCCTCGATGTACCTCTAATTCAGAAGGCATACGAGCCCCTATACAAAGACTCCCAAACAACTCTTCTCTCTACTGTATTGTTGTTGTCGAACTTGAAGGTTATGAATGGTTTATCCAACATAACAATGTCACGTATGTTAAGGTATGTCATATATGTCTTTATAGTTAACAAAGGGTGAATAATGTACCACTTATATTGTTTATATTAACAACTTATACTTTTTGTTGTAGATTGATAGGCGAGTTTCTGTTACCATCATCAAATATTCTACCTCACTCATATCGAGAATTAACTGTTGTTATGAAAGATATTGGAATTGAGTATGAAGCAATACATGCTTGTCCCAATGATCATATTATATATTATAAAGAACATGAATTTGCAACACAATTCCCTGTATGTCATACGAGTAGATATCAAAAAAATTGACTAACAAAAAAGGTGCATCAAAAGGTTCTTCGTTACATCCCCATTATTCCATGGATGGGACAATTATTTAGGTGTAGTAGCTTGGCTCAATTTATGGATTATCATGCACGCAATAGAAGTCAAGATGACATTATTTGAATCCCTACAGATGGTTTTGCATTTATGCACATAGAGGAAAAGTGGCAACACTTCAAAGAAGAACCTCGTAATCTCAGGCTTTCATTGGCAGCGGACGGTGTCAATCAATTTGGAGGGATGAGATCTGTTTACTCGGTGTGGCCTATTTTTGTTATCAACAATAACATTCCTCTGTGGATGTCAATAAAGAGGGAGCACATTATGTTGACAATGATTGTTCCAGGTATCTTATCATTTGATAGTTATTAATTTACACGTACTTACAAATCTTGCAGTAAAACGGTCACAATAACTATGTAATGTTACTATTCATTCAAGTAGGTAAATATCAAGTAAAAGATATGAATGTATATATTGAGCCTCTTATCAACGAGTTGGTGGAGTTATGGAATAGTGTCACTATGTATGACGTGTCTAGACCAATACGACAAAGACAATTTCAATTCCATGCAATACTTGCATGGACAATACATGATGCCCCAGGGCTAACACATTTTTGTGGTATGTTATAGTGAATTCAAGTTGCGCACAATAATTCTAATTATAAAAATCAACATATTTAATAATCCAATTACATCATTATCTTGTAGGTCTTCAAACAAAGGAAAAATTTGCATGTCTAGTTTGTGGTCCAAAGATGAAATCTCATCATTCAAAAGGTTTAGGAAAGCAAGTGTTTGATGAGTGTAGACACTTCCTCCATAGGAATCATAAGTATTGAAGTACGGAAAAACATCTTTTCAATGGGAATGAAGAGACTACATCAAAGCCACAAAGAATGACACCTCGCCTATGGAAGTTGGAATATAATAGAATTAATCATCAAGGTAATGCCATTCCACCTAATGGTTTATGTTTGTAATTTATATATTTCTATTGTGATTTTTGTTGACTAATTGTGTAATTGATGATCATGAAGGTCATCAAGGCAATACTGACAACCTTCCAAAGGGACTAAAAAGCTATCCCAGACAATTTAGTAGGTTTCTCTACTACGAGCACTTACAAATTGTGCATTTGTTTGATACTATGCATATTGGAAAGAATATAACAGAGACATTGTGGAAAATATTGGATGGAAGGCGTGACAAAGAAAAAATTGTCAAAATTTGTAATGACATACATGAATCCAATCATGCATTGAAAAATTTCATTCACTCAAATAGCAACAGAGGTCAGATTAATATAAGTGCCCTTCCATGGTTATTAACGGAGCAGCAAAGTGATGCCATAAAAGAAGTCATACGAAAAATTCGATTTCCCACAGGATTTGCTGCGAACATAAACAATCTCATATCAAAAAAAAGTGAATTTGGGCCATGGCTCAAAATGCATGATTGGCATACTTTCGTCAAGGTAAGTTATGTTCTTCTGTATTTACAATATATTCATAAACTACGTGAATTGTTCGTTATGTTATGTTAGAAAACAATGAAATGATTGGTTTATAATTACTGCAGTGCGTGCTTCCTCTATCTCTCCCAGAGCACTTCAACAATAACATCAAACAAGTTATATACGATCTTGGAAAATATATGAGGTAAGCAGTAATATCTGTTCAATTTGTTGTATATATTTATTATATTCGTGATTTTTTTTTCTTGCTATGTAATCTATTGTATATTATTTTGTAAGGTCTCATATCTATATATTTTTTGTGACTTGAATCTCTTAATGTAGGTGGTTGTCATCTAAAGAAATCCATAAAGAAGATATAAACTATTGGAAGAGAAGAATTCCTCATTTACTATGTGAAATGCAAAAGTGCCTACCTCCAACTTTTTTCAATGCACAAGAACACTACCTCATACACCTAGTTGAGGAGATTGAATTGTGTGGACCTATACACACTAGGCCAATGTGGATGGTTGAGAGGCATTTGAAATCTTTGAAGGCTTTGGTTCGACAAAGAGCACATCCTGAGGGTTCTATGGTAGAGGGATATATGGTATACCAGACTATGGTGTACATTACTGAATATCTTCCTAAGTTTGCATCAAATATCCATATAGATCGCATTTGGGATCTCGAGCCTTTTTAAAAATTAGAAGGGGAGTACTTGATAGGGAAAGGTACATTGAGGAAAGTGAGAGGTAATAAATTCTAAGATGTTATTGTAATAAATTATTTCTTAATCTTCAAAATAAATTGGTTGTAAGTTGTCTATTTTTTTTTTGTACAGGTGCTCGAGAGTGGGATGCACTACATTTGTATATTGCAAACAATCTTGATTGGATGATGATATGGATTGAACGATGTCAACATTCTGGTTGCACATTAACATGGGAAGGTGTATCTTCGTTGGTTAAAGAAGCTCATTGTAATGGAGATTCCAATGTTACACAAAGGGAAATAGATTTAGCATGTGGTTCAAGAGATTTCCAGGTACGTACAAATTTATTAATCACCTGTATGTTTATCAACTCATGATACAATAATTTTGATATGTTTCACATATTATTTCAGGTTAAACACCACAAGGCTATGTTCTATAATGGTCAGAAATTTCGCGTCAAAGTGTTGGATGACACGAAGAAAACTTGTGATTCAGGAATAACTACAGTCTTTCAAGTGACTAATATTTCATCTAGAAACGACTTACATCCTCAAGAGTCTAAAAATTGATACTATGGCATTTTGGATGAGATAATTGAGTGTGACTTTAGTTCCTTCAAATTAGTACTCTTCGTTGTCAAATGGTACAGGCTACGAATTAATCCAAATGATCCTGATAGAACTATTATTGAACATGATAATGGATTTACAATGGTTAATACAAGGTCGTTTGAGGCAGTTGGGGATGAGCCTTATGTTCTTCCAAGCCAATGTGAGCAGGTATTTTACTCAGATGTTCCACATAAACCAGGTTGGTCATTTGTTGTTAGACATGAACCGAGAGGAAGGCCAATAAAGTGTAATGCGATGGAAGAAGAAGATACCGAAGAAGTAGAAGATGATGTAGATGGTGATCACGATCGACAGTTATTGGATGATGTTCCTAACACAAATTTTTATGAAGAAGAAGAAGATGATGATGACGATGATGCTGCTACTGATGATGATGATGAAGATGATGTTGATGTTTATGATGATGTTGATGATGACGATGACAACAACGACGACAACGATGATGGCGAGGAGGATGATGATGACAACGATGATGATGATGACAAGGACGATGATGATGATGATGATGATGATGATGACGATGAGGATGATGATGATGGAATTTAGAGGTATGCCATCAATCCTTAATCTATTTAATATTCATTTATTGATAGAAATATATTTGTCTTATATATATGGTTACATAGTTTATTCATTATCTATTTAAAAGCTACAAGTTTCAACTACAAATAGAATACTGCTAATCTAAATTAACTATTAATCTAAATTAATTAAATAAAACTATTTAAAACACATATAGATGCGTGAATGTATTGAGCCTTATTTTCTTTCAGGTCAAAAGCATTTGTAAATGTTTAGTTTAGAAAAGGGAATTTATTTAATATCTATGAAAGGGAGTTGTACCTAGAATAAAATTCATAGGGAAAACATAATATAAGTGCTTACCCAATTTTTTGGTTAATAATTCAAGTATCTCTAACATTTCATTTTAGAATAGGAATAGCATTGTATCAGTATGTTGATTTATAGACTAAAACTAGAAAACTTATTTCAGTACATGTATTTGGATCTATGGGATTTAAACGGTAAGTAAAAAGAAACCAGTAATCCATTTTAACATTATTATAATGGGTTTTTGAAGAAATTACAGTTATCTTAATTAATATAAAATATCTAACTGAATTTAAAAATGTTATGCAAGTGGCTTTAGTCTAGGTGTTTCCTCCACCTCCACACACACCAAACAACTTCAAATCGCATGTCTCGAAGGTGACTAAGCCCTCAACTCATCAGCTGATACAAAAACCCAGTTTTAGCCCTTCACTAGGCCTACTTCCCTAGTAGGCTTATAATGTGAGCCTGATTTAAGTGTTTTGTTGTGTACCTTTTAATGTTTTTAATTTTTATGTGATGCTAATGATGGATGTGATTATGATTATGATGTGATTATGCTCACGATAATTGAATTACATTTGCAGGAAATTGAACCCCTTTCAGGAGCATCCCGCACAGTCTCATGGATCGACAGGTATAAGTCAATACTCCTTATAGACAGTCTATTTAATACACTTATCAATAGTAAGATTGATGTCTTCTAAGATCTCTCCCATTTTCAGGTACCAGCGAATAGGTATTTGTTAGAAGTGTCTTCCTCGAGTGAGGGAAATATAGGAATAGAACAGGAAAGTGAGACATGCAGTTTATCTAGAATAGGGAGATTAACTAGAGGTCAAAGGACTAGAAGGAAATTCAATAAACGCATGAAATTTTTCCTTGCTCAAGGGGGGTCATGTTCTTATGATGATGAGACGGAAGGCGACATCGAGGTGCCCTTGAGGTACCAACATCTACAGAAATATTGGGTACCCAAGGAACTTCCTCCAATAAACACTGATTTTTGTGTTAACAAGAGGATATATCGCATAACATCATCATCACTACATGGTTTGGGCCTATTTTCTATGGACGGCATAAAGGTGTCTTACAAAAAAGTTTCTGAATTGATGGAGTATGTTGGACCATGTTACGATTACAAATGTTGGATGCATATTGTTAAATATAAAAAAAGTATGCATAGGTATGCCCTCTCGGAAAATTATATACAACAGCAAGACAATAATCAAAGTAAAAGTGTGGCTATATACATTGATGGAACACCAAAAGAAATAGGGAATATTGTGGGTTTTATAAATAGTACATGACCTGGGTCAACTATAAAGCAACCCAATTGCATATATGAGGCGCACGAGGGAAATCGTGTATTCATCTGTGCGATAAAATCAATACGTGTAGGGGAAGAGCTTCTTATTGATTACAATTTGAACCGCATAGATACAAATGAGGCTACTATCATGGGGGTGGTACATACTATTAAACCAACTTCTAATCTATGACTCCAACATACCATTTAGTCAATAAATTTTTGGCTAACATTTTTATACTTCATCATTGACACAGGGGCACAATATGGAGCAACCGCCCAGAGGGGATGCTGACGATGCTCCTGGCTCATCTACACATGAGTAGGTAAAACTCATTTGTAATTGTGCAAACTAGATAGAAGAAAAATGTTATTTTTTTAATGTTGTTTTCTTTATTGTTTTGGAGTAATTTTGATAATACTAAAACTATTGTTGTCACAGAGGGCTAGTGGTCAGAGGGAGAGAAAGAAAATTGCAGTCCCTCAGTAGGCCCCCCTTAAGGAGGACCCTTTCTATATTGATTTAGCAGAGACGATGACCCAATCGGTTCGATTAAAATTAATTTAAAGAAAATTAGCAAAGAAATTCTACGTTTGGCAACCATAAAGCCTATGACTCAACAAATAAAAGATAGGGCATCTGAATTTTTGCACACCTCTGAAATTTTTAATTATAACAAGAGTTCAATAATGGTTTTTATGTTATGCTCTTTTATGGCATTAATTAAAATATGGATGCGTTGTCTTTACAGAGTTTTTTTCTTGATTTCGAGCCCAGTTCCCATGATGAGGGTGTTGCAGGTGGTTCAGGTAGATCGCATGTTCCATTCCCCACTTCTATTTTCCACTGAATATATATAGGAATGATCATAATCATTGACAATACATGCTCGAACAATCCTTTTTTTTAATGCTCTAACAATCTTGTCCATGCTAGTCCATGCGTTCTATATTTATGCATGCTCTAACAATTTTATTCTTCAGCTTCACATCAATTGAATCCTACGATGACACCGCCTCCATCTAGGAGAACCACAAATCTCTTTCTGACTGCTGAGTCAGCAACACGCAGCTTATATGCATCGACTGTTGCACCATCTGCTAGTACACAAATCCCTCTTTTTCTGTCGTATGACAGCAACAAACGGTTTCTTTTTTACAACTTTATAACATCAATTATCATTTGTTCTTTTATACTTTGATCATGACAAAGACTTATGAAACTTATGAAACTTTTTGCAATAGGACTTGCAACATCATTTCCTGGATGTTCCTATGTTCCTAGTAAGGGAATGGTGAAGGATGTCATATTGATCGTCAGTGACGATGAAGGCATTCCATTAAAAGTAGCCAAAGTTCCAGGTACTTTAAAGTTATTATTATTCTATAGTGATATAATAGTAATTTAGTTTTTCATCACTCTTCATCGACTAATGATCCCATGATTGTTTTGTAGGGAATGATCTTTTTTGGAGAAAACTTGGTGATGAGTGTTTGCCAAAATTTGGGCCCACCATGCGTACCTGGTGGAACATCATATCCTAACTAAAACCCCAAACCACTGTTTTGATTTCATATCATTGCTATAATAGTTTTCCTTTTTGTCCATTTCTTGAACTATATTAAAGGTAGCTTCACTTCATTTATGAGTCTAACATGTTTTTTTTTACTTAAAAGGTGGAATCACCAACGCAAACCATTGAAGGATGATCTTATAGAGAGCATGACCCAACTCTTTGGACCTCGTGCATTCAAGAGAAACAAGCTCCTTGAAAAAGCTGGTTTATGTTTGAAGTATATTAGGGACCAGTATAGAAAAAATTTACAGGATAACCCCAGGTACGAGCATCTGCCCTATGTTCTTGAGGCTGAGTCGTAGGCTCTGATTTTGGATGGAAAGTATAAAGGTGACAAGAAAAATAATATTACACTAGTGGAGAGTACAGCAAGGTACGTGATACTGTTGAGAATCTAATTATGTACTAATTAACCTCCATATTTATACCATCTAACATATTTCAAACTTTTCATAGATTGCTCGACACATCAAAGGCAACAAAGGCAAGACTAGAAAAGCACGGGACACACAAGCTCGGCTTTGGTGGTTTTTCGAAACTTCAAGCAACAGTTGTAAGTATTAGTAAATGAAAAATTGTATCAAATTTTTTATATAATGTGAAGGGAAATGCTAGGACTCCCTTATTTAGCTCATCAATTATAAATAGGTCAATAGAATATAATAATAGTAGTGGATTTTCATATTCAATATAAACAATTCAACAATTGAAGTCAAGACTCTGCAATCTAGATTAGTGAAGAAAACTTGTGATTCACTAATATGACATTATTTAAAATCTCACCCTTGACTGAATTTTCCTCCAATAGTTGAGAATAAAGGCAGTGAATGAAAGAATGAGGGAATGCAGTAGCACTTGCAGCCATTTTTATTTCCAAAGAGCTGAACTAACTCTTACCCAACTTAAGAATTGGAGAAAATATGTTGGTACAAGCAAAGCATACAAACATGCAACATTTATATAGTAGATTGCTCCATCAAAACTGCTCGATTTTTCTCCTATTATATTGTCATGGATATAGATGATTTTATGTTGATATTTTAACTACCCTCCATTGGTTGATGAAACAATGCAAATAAAATTCACCATACCATGCAAAAATGTAGGGTTCAGAGTTCAAGAGATGCCTCATAGAAGACGATAAGAGAATTGGCTTCCAAGAAGGCTATAGAGTTGTGGCTAAACGGCTATGAGCTGAAATTAGTGTGGAAGGTTCTAATACTGATGCATCTGAGCCACAGGTAAATAAGATAAATGAAATTTATTTCAAATTGAATATTTTACCAATTAGTCTATTTGATGTTAAGTTCCAATATAAAGTGAGTATATCTGTTTTAAGCAAGCAATCATAACAATGCATAGGATGTTGGAATGCAACCTGACAATCCTTCTACACAATCTGTGGATGTCGAAGGTTCGCATGATGTGCATCCCAGTGGTGGAGGTATACATTTTCTATTAAATTTTTTATATGTAATTGCAATTGCTGTTTGGATTAATGTAACATTTTGTATAGCAGCTGTAGAGGATCGAGGGGTCGATGTTCATGACCGTGTTTACGTTGAGTCCAGACAAAATGATGTGGTCAGATCAGGTAAAGGGACATAGTTATGTTATTTAAAATAATTAAATACTTGTAACAATTATAATAAATTTTTTTTAATTTAACTCTTTTGTTTTTTATTGCAGAGGACCCCCCCTTGCAATAGCATAGGAATTTGAGGTCATCAAGAACAGAGAATAGAACAACTGATGAGGGGGGAATTGATGATGACACTGATGCTCCTCTTAGAGCTTACATAGAAAAAAGAAATAGAAAGAAAAAAAAGAAATGATTGTCACTACATACATTAATTGATAATGGCTGTATTTTATGTCTCAATGAATTTAATTATGTGCTAATGAATGTTCATGAATTATGTGTTAATGCAGAATATTGATGAATGTTGCATGTTAACGAATCTAATCTGTTAATGAATGTTATCATGTGATATTGATTGAATGTTATCATGTGATATTGATTGAATGTTACATTTTATTAATGGTTGAAAGAATGAATGAATGTTAGATGTTAACGGGGAATGTAGAGTGATGTTAGGGGGAGGGGGGTGGGGCCAAATGAGCTTCCACCATCACATGGTTGGCCCTATTTAGTAGAGAATATTAAACTATTCTCGAAACAAAGTGAAGCTCAGTAAGATACTTGTTATTACCTTTTTAAAAAAAAAAATTTGTGCTTTACCCTTGATTTTTGAGCATGACATTAACCTTTTAAAAACTCCATGGTTAAGAACATTTGGGTTGGAGTGGTGCTTGGGTGGGTAACATCTCAAGAAAGCCCAACGCTTCACCTCTGTGAGAAAACCTAGATGCAATGAGTATTTAGTTTTCTATTCATTCTAATGAGAAAGAAGTTATTGTGAAACACTACTCATAAACATAGACCAATGATTTTGACCAAAAACTACACAATTGAATCCTGATAGCAACATCACAACATTAAAAAAACTTATAACTTGTTAATGCACAAGAAAATTTTGTGTCAATAACAATAGTTTTTGGCTAGTTGAAAGTAATACTTATCAAAGTTGTTTGTACTTCCTCATGTAAGACATTTGATATTTACTTTATTGATACTAGAAGAAAATATAATGAACTCCTCCTTAGACCGTTGAAGATAATAATGCAACAAAACCAAATCTATAAAAATTAAGAAGAGTGTTGACATAAGAGAAAACAAGAGGAGAAAAGAAACATAAGATATATACTCAAATAACCACCCTACCCCAAAACACACGAATGTGTGTTAATTCTCCATATAGGTTGTGATACACTCATAAACTCCAACGCTTCATAAGAGATCACCACTCTAATTTATCATGAGTTCAAATACCATTTCCTTAAAAAAGCCAAATAAAATTGTCCATTCAATCTTCATCCAAGCCTTCAATATGTAGGCCAAAGACCCTACATTGATTTTCCAAAGCCATAAGCCAATACTTGGTTGAGATAGCTCAATTTACTTATGTGATCCAATGCTTCATAAGGGATCTATGTTTGATAAGTATGGTGTTTCATAGCATACGCCTGGTATTATGCTAGGAACACTGGTGCGTGATGATGCAGTGGACTGAATTTTATGTTACAAAATTTGTTGTAGCTTAAGAGGGGAGACAGCCAAATTTTAAGTTGAAGCTTCTGCAATTGTCAATTTTGAGATGAAAAAATCTATTATAGGGAATTTAATGTTATTATGGTGAATAAAGCAAAGAGGATGTTATTTTTCAAGAGTGGTTTTGAAAGATTTGATTAGAATATGATTGAAAGAATACAACTGGAAGTGCATGTATTTCCATTACTCATTCATTTGAGGATCTGATAAATTGTCCTAAATCACTAGATAAGAGAAACATCCCCAAGATACTCATGGAAAACTATCCTCATCCTTCAAAGAATGTTATCACAATGCTGAACCGGCATATTCTTACAAAAGAGGTTCAAACTTCCATTACATTCATAGGAAGTTGAGGGGTAGTGCTACTATCGTGAAATCATTCTAGAATGTCATTGGATGAATTAAGAAAAATTTTAGAGCTATTCTTCTGAATGCATTAATTTAGTGGTTGCATGATGAGATAATTCCTGTGTCATTAACTTCATCAACCCCAGAAGAGGAATGTCAAAAATGTTATTAATGATTGTCAAAGAATGAAAAAAAAATATTGTTCCTGTGTTGTAGTGTTTTGTTGAGTGGTTATCAATTGGAGCATTATGACATATAGGTGATCAAACAAGTCCTCAAGTTTATAAGCGGCACACTTATACTTCCCCTGTAGGCCATTCAAAACATTTGGTGATTCCTTCCAGCTTGAACCTCCACTTCCTCGTAGTTTGACATGTTACTTGGATGGTCTGGCCTTTTAATCAGGCTTCAAATTATTACAAAAATTGTGTTATGGCAAGCCCTAGGCTCATAGCATTGTCTCTATCCATACCTTAATCAATCTGCAAGCTCAATTTAGGATGCAATTTTCTAAAGTCTACCCAACTAAACTTCCCAAGAAGACCACCATGCCGAAAGGGATGAGACTCTTCTAACAAATGTGTGTACTATATGCCTAAGGCCGAATAAGGTTTTACCAATGGAAGCCCTCTCGACACATACAACAATATTCTGCTCCTCCCCACCAATCACAGCAGTGAATGGATCCATTCTTGTGGTCTATGATCTATAAGCTAGGGTGTAATTTATTTTTGGCTGGTATGCCCACATTCTTTGGTAGCTACTCAAATTAAACAAAAATTGTTTTCAACATCATCAATGGCTACTTCCACGTCAATTTGGTCCCATCTCCTGGCAATAAGAACTATTTCATCAAAACCCCAAATCTTACATGGACATTGTATTTTTATTCTGCCATATTTTGTGTAGCTTAATCCTCGATTCCTTCACTTGCCACACAAATTGTGCCAATAAGGGCCTGGTTTTCTTTGGTTGTTTCTACATTGATATTGGTTGGTTTTTGTGACATGCCAGCATAAATGTGGGCAACCAATACACTATTGATTTTAGGAGGATGTAAGATGCTACATGCCTATCAACCCCAAATACTACAAAATACATTTAATTTATAAATAACAATGTACATGGTTGGGGTTAACGAGTAGTTGATCCATGTGCTTGGTTCTGATTTGATGAAAACTAAATCTCTTAATAACCTGCCTCAAAAAACAATTTGGCAATTGAGATTGGATATTAAAAACCACATATCTGGCTATTTGGATGGTTTGCTTGTAACTATGTAATTAATGCATTGGATTCTGGTTGGATCATAATTTTGCTAATACCCATTTTGTCTGAATTGTTAAGGTCGCTCTTCCATAAGAATTTTTTTCTGCTTTAGATAACTTGCATTTCATTGCAGGTTTCTATGGTGTATTGATTGGAAAGTAATAGTGGCTCATTTCAAAAAATTATCAAATTTGTGGGATACTCAGCTTCAGAACCTGCACAAACATACTCATGTTAAATATTTTTATGGATCTGTCCAAAGAGTTCTCTTAGAGATTGCAAGTTCTTGCAATCCATACTACTAAATAGAATTGCTTCTGCGAAGATTGTGCAACAAGTGGATTTAAAGAACTAATAAAATTTAGAATAGATAAGTGTGATTACTGTCGTTTGGAAAGAATGCATGTTTTTCGCTTCTCAATAACTTTGCATACATCATTCTTTGTTACCTCTTACAGGAACTGGGATGATGGTAGGAGAGGTGGACAAAAGTGTTTGGAGTTCTCTTCGATGATTTAGGTAAAATGCCATTATGCGATTCCATGCTCTATGGTGTTCTGATTTGGTTTGATAGCTTCTTCTATTGTGAAATTTGGATTTTTAGCCTTCATCCCTGTTTAATACTGGTGTACAAATTTGTTATAGATTTGGAGTGTCGATTTTACTATTGAATTTGTGTTCCTTATCTCTTCTGTGCTCTTTAACCTTGAGCAGTCAAATGATGAAAACATTGACAATATCCAGTTAGGGCTGTGTAATATTGTTCCATGCCTTCACTGGCCTAAATTTAGTTGTTGTAGGTATTGGTCTCTTAGATTGTTTAGTTCTACCAATCCACCCTTCTACATCATTATTCTACAGGATCCTTGAGGTTGTTAGTCTCTGAAAACTTATACCAAAACCATTCTACCCTGAAATCCTCACGCTGCTGCTTATGATGGCTGAGAAATTTAGTTTGCCTGTCTTTACTGGTGGCTATGTCAGATTGCATGACCTCCAAGCGAGCTGTTGTTTCACACTCGGGTCTTTCTGATGGGATCCATTAAAGTTCAGATAGATTACATGTACATACGCGGGTGTATGAGCCACTTCATTGAACTTCATATTTTGCATTGCAAAATTTGCTTTAGGTGTTTTGTAATTAATTAGCATCTTATCATCTTATTCAAATTCCATTTTTATTCTTTAATTATAACAAGCTCGATTTTACATATAATGATGTGTGTTCTGTTCTTCTGTTTAAGATAGTATGCTCCTATAATTCACTAACTTCAATGTCTGATTCTTGTTACTATGATTTAATTTAACACTTGGTTATTGATATAAATTAAAGCAAGCTTGTATATATCTCTATTGGCACAACCCATGGAGCTTCATCCTCATGCCAGTGATTCTTTAGCAAGCTATACCTTATGAGAATTACAATGTTATAGTAAAAAGTATAAATTCTAGAAGCATGGGTAGCAAAAAGGCGAGAATATATATTTCATTTAGCCACGTAATGGAGTCAGAAGATCAAGAGGATGTCGTTACCAACTCCAACACCAGTCGAGGGAGCAATAATAGGGCACCGACAAACAATATGTGTAGAACCAACCTCCATGATAAGAAGAGAAAATGGAATGGAAGTTTCTCGGCGTGCCATCCAATTGCTTAATATGACTCGTAGGCCCATTGATCTGATGCTTTAGGGCTCAGCAGCCGAGCAAGTGGGCAGTGAATTGCAACAAACCTACTACTTGCAAGACACTACAGTACTAGTGGTTAAGGGAGGCCATGTTACTGAGTTCAATGGAAGAGTACTCAACACCACAGGTAATACACAACTGATGATCAATCTCCAAATTCCAGAGACAGCGGAGTTAAAGTCATGGTTCGATGACAATGTTAAGGACAATGGTGAGCCATCAATTAGCTACGCCCCACAACCTCCTACAGTATTGAGAATGACAATTCATGACATACATGATCAAACTGTGCATTCTACTTGTGCTATAAAGTGCATCGTGAAAGCAACCATTATAGAGGTCAACACAAACAAGTTATCCTACCCAGCTTGCCCCAACCAAGTGGTAGGAAAGCAATGCAAGAAAAAGATGTCTGAAAATGCAAATGAAGAATGGTACGGTAAAAAATGCGACAAGCAATTTACAAAATGTAATTATGGCTACATGGTTTGCCTATAATTGCAAGACCACACTGGGGAGCTATGGGAAACCGCATTTGATGAAGGAGCAATACAACTGCTCGACATGACTGTGAACACATTGCTAGAGCTAGCAGCTAAAGATGATGCTTGTGGTGGGGCCGCTATGGCAGCGACAGCAGTTGGCATCGCCGCCACAGTGGCCCCGCCATATTGCTAACCGCAAACGTCACAATTGTGA
Source organism: Cupressus sempervirens (assembly GCA_028749045.1). Classification (NCBI taxonomy): domain Eukaryota; kingdom Viridiplantae; phylum Streptophyta; class Pinopsida; order Cupressales; family Cupressaceae; genus Cupressus; species Cupressus sempervirens. The sequence goes on along the minus strand of CM053786.1, from coordinate 349,527,224 downwards.
CATCCGCACACGCATTGCGATGAAATGAGCGTCACATGCATAGCGACATCGTCATAATTGATGATTTTGCATCGCAATTGCAACACATTCACAAACATTGCGATGGCTGGTGGCATCGACAGCATTGTCGCAAGTTTACATGGACGTCGCAAGTGCGACGCCCATGAAAGAACTATAAAGGCTCCCGCCTCAGCGAACCCATGGGCAGATGTTGACGCCACCCCATCGCAATGCATGGTGAAGACGTCAGAATTGCGATGGGAGCAATGATGGAATAGAATGTTGAGCTTGTGACGGATAGGCATCGAAATTGCGACGTCCAAGAATAGACGTCGTAATTTGTGACTAAAAACAATGAAGTCTGCTGCTGTCACAGTGGCGACACATTTGCATCACAATTCTGACACTTAGCCATCGCAAATCGATGCCAAATGTATTAGTGTTAATTGTGAGGGAATCAAGTTGAGTCATCCTACTGTAGTGACTCTATGTTACAATGGATAAGGCACTGATCACTAAATCATATGCAAGCTGAGATGAAGGTCATTTGCACAAATCTTTTTAATCAAATGAATTCATTTTTTCATGTTTTGTAGTGGGTTGAAAGGAATTAACCCTCACTTAGCTTATGGGTTCATAGATTATGATTTGTGGCTATTTCATTCCTATGTTATTGCATAAGTATCAGAAGATAAAAGGGTCTCATATGATTTTAATAGGTTTAGGTTTTTTTTTTGCACTAGTACCATATGTTAGAACCTCAAGGTTACCCCACCTAGGTTTCATAGAGCCTGAAGTGAAAAAGGAGTTATGCCTTATGGTTGGCCCAAGATTGGCAGTGAAGGGCATCCATTATAGGAATTTTCTAGCCTTGGATGTATTGATCTAACTTCCTTCTTATTTTTTAAATATGTTGAATCAGGAGCCAACAAAATGGTGACGCTACTGGGGACAAAAGTTGTAAATTCTTGATCAAGAGCTGGAAATCTCTGATATATTGTGCACATTCAATTTTGAATGCAAGGTTTTGTGTTCCCCAATTAAGCCTTATTCATGGACAATAGTATTCTCTGAGAATTGGATGTAAATTGTGTTCTATGACTATTATAGGTCTATCTACAATTTGTTCAGTTCTTTTACTTGAGTGCTATTGAGAAATTTTTAGAGTGAACAATTGATTTATGAAGTGTATTCTCTTTTCAAGGTGTTAATGATCTGCAAGTTTTTCATATTGAAAGTCTGGTTTAGAATTTACAAGTTGTAAATTGTTTCAAATATTTTCTCAGAAAGTGTAAGTGATGACTTTAGTCTAAATCTATGTACCAATGCATGGTTTATTTTAATGTTAGAGGCTTTCAGTATTTTTGGGAAGATCTAGTTTGTTGGGAAAGAGGAAGTATTTCTTTATTGATAGTTTATGTGGTTGTTTGTATATGCTGAAATAATTGATTTCAAAAGGTGAATCATTTTTGTTATTTCATTTTCCTCTTCAAATAGGTGGTGGCTCTACAAAGATTTTATCTTTGGTGTGAAGGATTTCATGTTTGCACAATGCCAATCAACAGATTAGAGGTTTCATACAACAACACATAAAGGTATTTTAATTTTCATGTATTTGTCTTTCATGAAAGTTGAATGGTAGAAATGGTTGCCTCCATCTAGTGGTTTTAGTACTAAGGAAACAGAGGTAGAAGTTTAATTTTTTAAAAGATTGATTCAGAGTCTAGGTCTGAAAGAGATGTGCCAACTCTTGAAAGTGTTCATGAAAATATTTCTAGGCTAAAAAGAAAGTTTCATAATAATACTATCATTTGCATAAGAAATAAAATTGGTAATATTGAGGATCTTAGTAATTTTAAAATTTACATCAAGTTTAAATCAGTAGTTATGAATCTTGAGGAGTATTGCAGGCCTAAGGAGTATTCATCGCCAATGATACTTTTAGAATTTTTCATGTCACATTCGATTAATTGGTCAAAAAAGTCAAGGTTAGATAAGATTTTTGAATTTCAAGATTTTATCATGGAGATTGAAAGTGATTTGAATGCTAATGAATCTAGTGATAATAAAAATGAATATGCTGCAAATGATAATGAATACAATGAATCCATTGAAAATGATGTTGAAGATGAAGAGTTTTCGCTTTATGAATTAGAGGACAATAATCAGCAATTTGATGACAGGCATAATATGGATTCATCTTGTTATGATGATGATTGTAAAGAAGAGGAAAAGTGTAACAACAATAAGAATCTCTCTCTTCTAATGATGAATATGAATGTGCTAAGATACTAGTTGTTGAGGTATTGTCTAAAGAAGAAAATGTATGTGATGATCAGAGTTTTGGTTTTTTAGAATCTATTACTAATGATTCTATTGCTATAAGTGTGTCAAGCTATCCAACTAATAATCATAGCCAAGGTAAAGAAACTAGTGATGAAGTCTTGTTAAGTGTTGATGAGATTTCAGATTTCTTGGTTTGTGATTTTGAAAGGTGTATAAATCTATCCAAGGATGTTTGTGCTTTGCCACATTTTTCTTTTTCATATGGTGAAGTCATTTTCCCTAAATATGATGTTGAAGAAGATATAGTTTCAGAATATGCTATGTCAATTTTTGGAGGTCTATGTGATGGTAGTTCATACATCAATACACATAATGACTTCTATGTTGAGAAGGAAGATGTAGAGATGAGGTTCGTTGTTGGTTCATTTTCTTCTTGTTTTCATGAGGCTGAGAAACATTTTGATTGTTCATATGATGAGGAAAATAATATTAATGAAGTGGTTCATTCTAATGAGTTATTTGAGCAAAACATTGATATGGATCAGCATATTGCAAAAATACAATTTTATGATGATTCTTGTGGTTTGGTATCTAATGATTTGTTGGAATGTGAGGAAATTGCAGTGAACGTTTAGTATGATTTGTAGTGCCTGCCCCTAGTCTACATTTTTCTAGTTACATTTCTGATATCATTGCCAAACTCTTTTAGGCCAAGTTTTATGTTTGATAATTAGTAGCTTTATCTTGAGATTATTAGATATTATTTTAGACTCAGTGGATATATGATGAGATTACTTGGTACTGTATACTTCATGTTTGCATGATGATTACTACAATGCTGTTAGATTATTGATGATGTTTAGTTAGATGGATTATCCTATGTCTTTTCTGATGGATACTTACCCCATACTGCATGTGTATGGTGTGCGTGTTTGTTTTCTTTATGTATGATGTTTATGATATGGTTAAGGAAGGGAGTCATAGTCACCTGCTAGTCGGGATCTACACGATGTACCACTTCTTGCCATTACTTGTTTAGCTTAGTATATATTGTGTATGTACATGCGTGGATTTTATGCAGGTTGCAGGTATTGAGTATCGACTTCCCTGAATTGCTAGGATGAGCATACCCTATCGCATTATCTCAATGGTAAGAGAGGGGGTATGATGTTTATGATATGGTTAAGGAAGGGAGTCATAGTCACCTGCTAGTCGGGATCTACATGATGCACCACTTCTTGCCATTACTTGTTTAGCTTAGTATATATTGTATATGTACATGCATGGATTTTATGCAGGTTGCAGGTATTGAGTATCGACTTCCCTGAATTGCTAGGATGAGCATACCCTATCGCATTATCTCAATGGTAAGAGAGGGGAGATAAATTCTTAAGTCCAAATCCCAAACCTTTGAGTCATTCGTCCTAATTAACAACTAGGACAAGTATCTGAGTCATGTACCTTTCGAATGTGTCAGATGAAGATAATTCATGATTTTAAACCTTAGTTGTAGTTTGTATGTGTTTAACTATGATGGGTTTTCGTATTTTTACTTTATGAGTTTTGGTGAATTTTTCTGTTAATTAAGTCTAATTAAAAAGAGTTAATTAATAATTTAATTTAATGGAAAATTATTTGTTATGTTAATATTTTATTTAATTAATTGGGAAATTAATTATATAAAAGAGTCCTATAAAAAAAATTAAATTTGAGAATAAATCTATAAGTTTAAATTTGAACATGATAATATTTAATTAATTTATATATATATATATATATATATATATATATATATATATATATATATATATATATATATATATATATATATTTGGAGTGCACTTTTAAATAAATGCTATCTAATAATATTATTAAAATTAATAGATAGTTATCAAAATTATTGTTCAAAAATAAATTTAGAAGTGGGAGAAGAAAATTAAATTATTAAAATTTTTATGATTGCATAATACGTGCATGAGATTAAATTAAATAAATCAATTTAAAAGTGGTCAAGTAGAGATTAATAAATTAATTTAATAGATTATTGTATGCGCATGGAAAAGATAAAGGAAAGATAAATGAATGTTAATAAAGAGTTAAAAAGGTGTGAGAAAAGAGTTCTCTAAGGGGAATGCACAATTAGTGCCCCGATTTTAGTGAGAGAACTCCTTTATCACAATTGGGGGTTCATTTTTTGAGGGGCTGGAAATTTGGGAGAAGAAGAAGGAAGAATTTCAGAGAAGGGAAAGTTTTGAAAGGGGAATTATTTTCTACAGATTTCTGGAGCGTAGCAGATTAGCATCAGTTTCCAGGTAGACACTTTTGAAGATTTGCATAATTCAAATACGTTCTTTTAATTCATCTCTTCTTCGTGTTTGCTAAATTATTGTCTGGATAATTCTAGTAAAGAATATATATCATGCTTGTGAATTCTAAATATTGGAAAATTATTTTGTATATCGGTTGTTTTAATTGATCAATATAAATTTTTCCCAATAGATTGGAAATTGTGAAAACTTATTAGAAAGGGTAAAATTCTTATTGAAAAATCTCTTCTTAAAAATATTGATAAGGAAATGAGAAATGGGGATCTGGTTATCAGATTTATTTCCAAACTTTCGATAAATGAATATATATAAATTTACGCAGTAAATATATATATATTCATTTTAAAATAGATTGGATAATAATCCAATTCTTTATTTAAAAAATCAGTGGTTGAAATGTTTTTTTATAAAAATGCGTTATTTTATAAAAAAATGTCGTTTCTTAGAAATTCGTTTCATTTATAAAAAAAATTATATAAAAAAAATATATTAATAATGAAATGGCTTGGGAGGGGGGGCGGGGGGGTTTACCCCACCCCGTCCCCACTTGTTGCATGCGCCACTATTGTCGTTGACTGTAGTACGGACTGTGGCAGTAGCAACAGTACGTAGTACAGACTGCGGCAGCAGCAATAGTATGTAGTACTGTTGCTGCGGCCGACAGTCTCCAATTTAAAGCCACGCGGGCTATAAACGTTGTGTTTTTTTTTAACATTTTTATTTTATCATTTTAAATTATTAACATTTGTTAATAGTTTTTTTAATATGTATAAAATTTTTAATTATTAATTTTAGTAATAATAATTATTAATTTTATTAATAATTATTATTAATAAGATTAATATTTGTAATACTTTTATATATATATAAATAAAATATTATTTAATAATATTTTGTTTATAATATATATATTATGAACAATTAATTAAAGATATTAATTAATTATTTTTAATTAGTTGATTATTTAACTTAATGTCGAGATTAATGAAAATCAATGAGAATCTTATCAGCATCAGCTTAGAGTCAATATAATAATATTTACCTTAGTAAATTTGGGAAAATGATCTTGGGGTAGATATTTATTTTATACTTAAGCTATTATTTAGATTTTACTATTAGGAAAAACGATGAAAATATATTCCATCACTTGTTAGTAAAATCTGAAATGGAAACCAAAACCCCACATTCAACTTAAAACTGAAAACATGTGCTTATACCTTGTTTCTCGTTATACTTTATATGTTTGGGATTTTTGGGGTTGACTAGAGTGTTGACCAGTTATAGGATGTCTACCAGAGGCTTGGGGATTTTGTGAGTGTGGTATCGTGTTGAGTCGATCTTGATCATTATTGCTCAACCATGTATGCGATGGTATGTTTATGATGAGTATATTTGTTCTGTTGATTATTATGTCTCAGTGTCTTGGTGAAATAGTGGAAGGTATGCTATGAGATACCTGAATAACCATTATGAGTCATTGATCAGTATTGTTGGATTATTGTCAGTTGCTTGTTGAGGGCTGATAAATACTTTGATATATCTTGTTGCTTCCCAGTTGCTCGTAGAGAACTAATGTGATTACTATGATTATCTTTACGATGCTTTCCAGTCACTTGTATAGGACTGAGGTGATTTTTCTATGATTATGTGATTTGTGTTTTCATGAGCTTAGGGTAGGTTATCTTTATGCAGTGTTGGGAAGTGGCTTGCAATGGGGGCCAGGGACCCTAAGTGGTCCTGGGGGTAACCCATTGTAAGTTGTTTAATAAGTGATAACTTTACACTTAATACTAACTTAAATGAACCTAATAAGAGATAATTGTATGTTCTTGCCCATGCCATGAGTGCTATTACAGACTAGGATGGGAGTAGAGAGAATGCTTGGTTATGACCTTGCATTCCGTAGTATGCCTTGTCAGTGCAAGAGGATACTAGTGGCCGCAGGGATCACTAGGGACTAGGGAGTCCTAAGGGACTGCTCGGGTAACTCTGAACATGATTTGTACAATGACACTTTCCCGCTTAGATAGTACATACCTACATGTCTTTGTGCTGCCTCTGGGTTTAGATGTCGATCTATTTTAGGAACCTTTGAGTTAGCATACTTATAGGATTTCCTGGACTTAGAGAGTATTTATGTTATATGTTTTGTTATTTTATTTGGGACTTGAGTCTATCTCCTTAGCACAGTGGGAGTGGACCATTTAGGTTCCACGTGGTCGGGTGGTAGTGCTTTTTACTCTTACCATTGAGATCCATCCGAGACATCGTGGCTGGAGTATTACTATTAGCATATACCTTCATTCTGTTCATGGATCATTATGATAGATGGTTATATTATATGTTGGATGTAGTATCATTTTATAATGTATGTATATCTCTTAATGTATGGATTTATTATGTATGATGAATGGTTTCATTTATTGCACGTGTATCATGGATCCGAAGAGGATGATGTATATTTATCTTGTTTATGTATATTCTTTTAAGCCTTTCATACCTTGTGACATGTACAGTGGATGAATGAGCATTCTGAATTAATTTGCCAAGAGGCATTCAGAATAATTGTATATTTTACGAACATTGGACTTTTCATTATTCCTTCATATGGATGTATTAAATGATGGACTTGGTTTTAGATTAGATTTTACATGTGATTCAACATCATGGGATCTTTAAGGAATGCAACTTGTTATGTATGTTATTGCTTCTGCTACTTTGTGTTTGATGTGTATGTTATACTTTCTTTATAAAAAAAAAAATTGCTATCAAACTTAGTAAAACTTTAGGTTATTTCTTTTGGATCCCTTGGTGGGGCATTACATCTGGTATCAGAGCCCGAGTTTCTACATTGGGAACTCTGGGTATATTGGAACTCCACTAGATTTAACTAGTTGAACAAGAATGAAAACCTTAAACTATTATGTGGATCTCTTTCAAACTAAAACTTGAAACTAGTTGAACTAAAACATGATGTGAACTATTAGTTGCATATTTTTCACACTTCAACACTAAGACTTTAAAACTAAAAATGACAATTTTACTATTTGAAAAATGTGTCTCTTATATATACGATTTACAATTTTATGCTTTATGGTTGTTACAGTATTCTATATCTTGGATATTATTCTAGGATGGTATCTGGGATTAGATCTTCCATTAGAGGCTGTAGCCTTGGCCGTGGCAGAGGCCGTGGATGAGGAAGAGATATTAGTGTTCATGAGTCTATCCACGAGAGCCCCATTCAAGAAGAGAATAGGGAAGAGCATGTTAGTGAACATCAGGAAGAGAACCACAGAGAGGAACATGCTGACTCTGAGGAGGTTGATCTAAGGAAAATGATGCAAACCATCATTGATCACCTACCTCCTGTTCATGAGCAGGATAGAGCACACCAGATAGGACATGAGCATAGACATAGGTCTAGGAGTCCTCAAAGGGATTGACATAGATCCATTGTATCTTCTCAGATGAAGGACCTTCAGAGGTCCAAGATCAAGCCCTTTAATGGGCAAGGTTCTAGTTATGTAGCTGAGCAGTGGCTTATTGCCCTCGACAAGATTTTTGCTATGTAGGAATTTGACAGTAATGTCAAAGTGAGGTTTGTCATTACCAACCTGGAGTTATTTGGGGCCACTTGGTGGACTATTGAGGAAAAGAAGTTGGGCATTAAAATGGGTAGTGTCACTTGGGAGATTTTCTTGGAGAGCTTTCATGAGCGATTCCTAACAGAGGAATGGAAGCAACATAGAGCTGATGAGTTCCATAACCTGAGACAGTACACTATGGCCATTGTAGAGTATGAGCGCAAGTTCTATGAGCTCATGCCCTTTTCGAGATTCAGTGACAACCCAACACAATTGGCACAACATTTCATTCGAGGGTTGAACAATTGTTTTATTGGCAGTGTTAAGGTACTTGATCCTAAAACCCTCAAGGATGTGGTACATCGAGCTATCCTTGTAAAGCAGAGTGTCAACCTTGGACAGGGGGGTTTTGTGGGAGCGCCTACTATAGCAGGATCTAAGGGAAACCATAATTCTAGTCAAAACAGGAAACCTCCCTTCCCTAAGGGGAATCAGTCTCAACAGCAGTCTCAGTAGGAACCTCAGTAGCAGAAGGGATCTTACCCTTAGGCACAGAGTGGTGGTGATTGTTCCAACTCTAGGATCAATCAAAGTACTCAACGTAATAAATGGAATCAGTAGGCTCAGCCTACACAGAGCAGACAGTCTTTTGCTAGCAGGGATAGCCATCAGAATGCACCACCTATAGGGAGAGGATATGGTAGGGGCACTGGATGTTATTCATGTGGACAGATTGGTCACATTGCAGCGTACTGTCCACAGTGAGCACCTCAGTATTCAGGACCAAGGCCAACAGCATCTGAGCCTACAGTCAGAGATGCAGGTAAATCTCATAGAGTATTTGCAGCGGTGGATCACCGTCAGGAAGACCATCAGGGGACAGTAGTCGAGACTACAGGAGCTATCCAAGGTACGCCTCTCTCTGTATTGTTTGATTCAAGTGCTACAGATTCTTTTATTTCTCCATCTCTAGTTATTAAGTGTAAGCTGGAGTCAGTTAAGCAAGATCATGGTTGGCAAGTCAAACTAGCCTCAGGTGCTAAAGTTTACATAGATTCTATAGTTCATAAGTGTTGACTTAGCATAGGAGGGTTTGAGACTTCAGTTGACCTTCGAGTTATTCCTCTTGGCTCCTACGATGTGGTCTTAGGTATGGATTGGCTTGGCTCTCATAGGGCTAGTATAGACTGTAGAAAGAAGACCATTATGTGTCAGGATGACCAAGGGAAGGATGTCGAGATTGTGGGGATAATGAGACCTATATCTCTATGGATGATCTCTACTATGCAATTAAAGAAGAGCTTTTGTAAGGGATGTCAAGTATTTGCCATTATGGTAAATGAGCTAGATGAAGAAGACTCTACAAGGAAGACCCTAGATCACCCTATTTTACAGGATTATGTAGATGTCTTTCTAAGTGATATTCCAGGCATGCCTCCGAAGAGAGACATTGATTTTAGCATTGAGCTCACTCCAGGAGTGGAGCCTATCTCTAGAGCACCTTATCGAATGACCACTCAAGAGTTAAGTGAGTTGTGTTTGCAGCTAGAGGAACTTTTGGCCAAGGGTAGTATTTGACCTAGTGTATCACCATGGGGAGCTCTAGTACTCTTTATGAAGAAGAAGGATGGTTCTTTGAACCTTTGCATTGATTATAGACAGCTGAACAAGGTGACAATAAAGAACAGGTATCCTTTACCAAGGATTGATGATTTATTTGATCAGATCAAGGGAGCTACAGTGTTCTCCAAGATTGACCTTAAGTTAGGATACCATCAACTTCGCATCAAGGAAGTTGATATTCATAAGACAACCTTTCAAACTCGCTATGGGCATTATGAGTTCACAGTGGTACCCTTTGGGCTGACGAATGCTCCATCATTTTTCATGTGCTTAATGAATGGGGTGTTCCTTTCCTATCTTGATAGATTTGTTCTTGTGTTCCTTGATAATATAATGATATATTCTAGGTCCCAGAAGGAACATGAGGAACATTTGAGTTTAGTTTTACAGTGCTTGAAAGATAATCAACTTTATGCCAATGTAGCAAAGTGTGATTTCTTTCAATCAAAGATACAGTATTTAGGGCACGTTATCTCAGGTAAAGGTATCTCTGTAGACGCTGCAAAGATCCAGGCAATAGTAGATTGGCCTACACCCACTACTATGTCAGAGATTCATAGTTTCATGGGTCTAGCTAGTTATTATCACAGGTTTGTCTAAAACTTCTCTAGATTAGCACATCCTATTACCTCCCTTCAGAAGAAAGGAAAGAAGTTTCTATGGACAGAAAAATGTGAAGATGCATTTTAGAAGATCAAAGAACTTCTGACCAGTGCACCGATCTTAGCAATACCTAATCCAGAAGGTGATTTCATGGTGTGTACAAATGCTTCCCTTGAGGGTATTGGAGCAGTTCTGATGCAAAATGGGCGAGTGATTGCATATGAATCATGCAAACTCAAGGATCATGAGTTGAATTATCCTACACATGACCTTGAGTTAGCAGTAGTAGTTCATGCCTTTTTGAGATGGAGACATTTCTTGTTGGGACACAGATTTGAACTACATAGTGATCATCGTAGCCTTCAGTACATATTCATGCAGCCTAATCTGAATGCTAGGTAGAGGCGTTGGATGGAGTTTTTATGTGAGTATGACTTTGAGGTAAAGTATATCCAAGGGAAGGAGAATTTAGTAGCTGATGCTTTGAGTCGCAGGAAACATGTGATATCATCTATGACTCTTAGTGTTGATTTGAGGTGTCAGATACTTCAAGAACTCCCCACCAATTCGTGGTATCAGGAGGTGTGTAGAGAGATAGATTCAGGGGGACCTTTGGAGGGTAAGTTTTCAGGCTATGTCCTAGAGTCAGATGGCCTTTTGAGACATTCAGGAAGGATCTATGTGCCACTACTGGATGAGCTTCGCATATTGATCTTATCAGAGGCCCATCGTGCACCTTACTCGGCACATCTAGGTGTCAAGAAGATGCATGCAAACTTGCGACATTTATTCTATTGGTCCGGGATGAAGCGTGACATTGCTAATTTTGTGGCTAGATGTCTTAAGTGTCAGAGAGTCAAGGCAGAACACCAACATTCGGCAGAGCTTTTGCAACCGAATCTCATTCCTTCATGGAAGTGGCACATCATCTCTATGGACTTCATAGTAGGATTACCTATGTCTTCTCCTCGTCATGATGCTATCATGGTCACCGTTGATCGGTTGACTAAGGTAGCACATTTTTCACCAATCAGGTCTTCCTACACTGCAACTTCTGTAGCTAATGTCTTCATGTGCGACATCGTGAGACTATATGGTATTCTCCAAAAGATCATTTCGGATAGGGATCATGTTTTCACTTCCGCATTTTGGACATCACTATAGCATGATCTTGGAGCGTAGTTGAATTTCAGTTCAGCATATCACCCAGAGACAGATGGACAGACAGAGAGAGTGAATCAGGTTCTCAAAGATATGTTGAGGATGTATGTGATGGATAGACAGACTCATTGGGAGGACTATCTCTACCTAGTGGATTTTTCTTACAACAACAGGTATGATAGTTCTATTGGCATGGCGCCTTTCCAAGCCTTATATGGACGTCCTTGTCATACACCTTTGTGTTGGGACAGTCTCGAGGATCGCATCCTATCGGGTCCTGAGATGCTTCGTGACATGGAGCAATAGGTTGTGCGTATCCAAGAGCACTTGACAATGGCACAGGATAGGCAGAAAAAATATGCTGATGCACATAGGACAGATAAGTAGTTTGTTGTGGGAGAGAAGGTTTTCTTGAGAGTACGTTCGTGGAAGAGTTTGATCCGTTATGGAAAGGGCTCAAAGCTAGCACCTCGCTTTGTGGGACCATTCGATATTCTTGAGAGGATTGGTCCTTTTTCCTATCGTCTTGCTTTACCACCCAGCCTTGCTTGCATTCATGATGTTTTCCATGTTTCAGTACTTAGATAGTATATCCCTGATGTTTTACATATTCTTGATTGGAATGCATTGTAGGTAGAGGACGGGCAGTTGGCTTTGGAGCCAGTTCGTATTCTGGAGCAGTGAGAGTTGACCCTCAAGGGTCGAACCATAGAGTAGGTAAGGGTCCAATGGGACCCTACTGATGACTCTTCGGCTACATGGGAGGATGCATCTAGATTATGGGATTTATGTCCCTATTTGTTTGTAGGATTCCAGGAGTAAGCCTAAGTCTTGTTGAGATAATGGGTGTTGCACACATTGCATAATATTGTTATTTTATTATTTTATTTTATTATGTAATGTTGTACCTAGATGGACGTGCAACATGTAAATATTCCCATGGAATATTCTTGATGAGTTGTATTGTAACATTGTGATAATATTTCATGTAATTATTTAATATTGGGGAAAAGAATTAAATGCCCAATATTAAATGTGGGGTCAGTGGGTTAGGTAGCACATGGTTTTAGCACATGGTTTATGTAATACCACTTGGTGGTTTTGTGGGACTTGCTACTATATAAGCAGCCACAAGGGTAGTTGTTGTATAGAGAGAGATAGAGTGACAAGGAGAAGACAAAAGGCAAGAGTCGAGCGAGACAAGGCTTGATAGGTTAGCCAAGGGAGCATTTGTGAAGGTTGAAAGCATGGCATGGGATGTGTGGATTCATGCTTGTTCACATAGTTTGCTCGGTTGTGGCTATAGCCATGAAGGCTTCCATGGTTGTATGGCAATGATATTTTTGCTAAATAATACATGGTGATGGATGCTTTTGGAGGCTGGGTTTTTCCCTCAATGACGGTTTCCCAGGGTATATCTTGTGTCACAATTTTGTGAGTATGTTATCTATTCTCTTGCATGTGGATTTTAATTTCATGTTTATTTCAGATCTATTATGGGTTATGTGCAAATGGTTATATTCTTTATTGCCAAGTTTCCTTACAATTGGTATCAGAGCTATGGTTTTATTATTGTAACCCTAGATTGAATCCATGGGAATGCATGAGAGGATAAAAGAAAGGGCAAGATATATGAATGTTTTATTGCAGATCTAAGGACTTTGGGTTTGCTGTTATGATGGGATGTTAAAATATTTGGGCATGTGAAATTGTTGGACAAAAGAGTTTTTCGGATGTTTCATTTAAATGAGGGTTTTGAGGGGTAGCATGTAGAAATGACCTCTTGGGTAAAAACAAACCTCACCATTGGATCCAGGTCGACTTTTCCATAAATTTTAATATATAATATGCCCTAGTTTGGCCATGTTCAGAGGAAATGAAAGAATTTTTTGGTTTCAGCTCATGATGGCCATCAAATTTAATCCCGTCGGATTTTCGTCACTGAAAAAAAAAATTTAAAAATGAAAAATCGTACTGAAAATAGTAAAAAGACTGTCTTAGTAAAATGACCATAACTTTCTCTTAAAATATCAGATTTCAGAGTTCTTACAGGCGTTGGAAAGCTAATTCAGAGCACTACAACATGGTGTAGGTTTGGTTCTATGATTTTAAAATTTTGTCAAGTTTTTAGAGCCCTAAAGTCAGATGTTATTTATTTTGAGCATGGATTAGGGCATAACTTGGGCATACAGAGTCAGATTTTGGACTTCGAGTAGTCAACGGAAAGCTCTTGGAGAGCTCTGCACATTGGTTTAAATTTGGTGCAAGTTTGGCATGATCTATTTATTGATATATTGATCTAAACAATTTATAGGTATATTTTTACTATGGTAACATTGTGAGTTTATGGCATTGGAAGATTTAAGTTTTGATGTCATTGTATACTCAGTTCATATTTCATATTGGTCTCATGATGATATGGTTATCAGTGTTTGGTTTGGATATGCATGATGACTTGTTGGATCTACAAGTTGTGCAGTGTTGTAAGCGGTCTATACTTACAGGTTACATTTATAGCTTGGTTATGGGTTGTCTTTGCCCATTGATCTTTCATTATTGATGCATATTCAGATTGGTGGCTTGGATTTGGGTTGTCTATGCCCTAAGTCACATGATTTACTATTTTCTTCATGTAGAAGGGATGAGATGTTGTTACCAGGTATAGTCATGGTGGAGGATTGTGGTTGACTATTTTATGCTAACAGGTTGGACACTTTGAGAGCCAGATGCTCGGTTCATGGATGTGATCATGGTGTCATGGATTTTGGCATGACATGATTGGATATAAAGGTACATCCTTGATGTTCATTAGCTTGGATTTCTGATTCAGTTATGGTGGTATATCTTCTTGGTTGAGGATTATGGTTATTTGGTTTTCTTTTGAGGAGCTCATGATGTGCACTTTGAGTTCTTTGATGGTTTGATTCCTTGGTTGATTCTCATGGTTAGAGGATGGGTTTTCATCATGATGTCATGGATAGCTTGGATATATGGTTTAGTGGGAGCTTGTGACAGTGATGGGGTGACAATGTAGGATTAGTTCCTGGTTTGGTTTATATCTTCTATGTTTGGAGAGGATGGATTTTATGATGCCATAGGTGACTTGGTACCACAGTTGAGTGGGAGTTGTTGGCATTGATATATTTATTGAATGTTTGTAGATGTTGGAGGTTTGTCTTAGATCCTGTTGCTGCAGAAGCGTCTTTGACATTTGCATGGTGCACTTGTTATCTTCATGGTGTGTGAAGATGGTTAGATCTTGAGGACTCATGGAGTTCTTGGTTTTTCTTCATGGTGTGTGGAGATGGTTGCATCTTGAGGACTCACAGGGTTCTTGGCAAAGGTGTGGTTTATGTTTTTATTTGGCATGTTATCCTTGGTATGAGGATGGTTTTATTATTATGTCATGGTATACTCTTGATACGCATTTAGAGTTGTGACATGTTATGGTGTGTTCATATGGAGCATGATATCTCTTTAGTTGAGATGGTAAGATCATGTTGTCATGTTTATGTTCCTGAGCCCACGGTTGGAACTTTGACATTGATCTTGGTTTAGTTTCTTTGTATTGAGTACACTGATCATAAGCTGCATACTTCATGATATTGCTATGTTGCATTTGGAGTTGGCATGGATTGATTGGTTATAGGTGCTCATGGATACTTAGAGATGGTGGTGACGCTGATTTCTCTTAGATTAGAGAAGTATTTGTTGGGACGGTTGATGGTTTCAACAGGAAGTCTGAGGGGGAGTCACCTGATATGGACTTGAGAGGAGATTTTTATTAGATGAGTCTTGGTTGGAGACTTGGGTATCTTGATGAGCATTCTCATTCCCCACTCTTGGTCTACTCGGCGGTTTGCTACTTTAGAGGTATAGCACATTGTTTCTCTTAATTGCATTATATTAATGCTTGTCTTTCATGGATATGGATCTTGAGCTATGGTACATGAGTTAGTTCTAGAGGGTTCATTTGAGACATGGTTTTAGCATTGGTTATCTCCATGTGTATATGTTGTTATGCTGGTTGAGTTTGGGAGATGGTTTTATATTGGACATTTTCCTTGGATTAGGAATGGTTATTCCTTGGTTTAGGAATGGGTTTTATTGAGTTTGATCTTCTTGTGAGAGGCTTACATCCATGATTAGTTATATGGTATAGTTTGGGTGTTTTTTAGGCTTCTTGTTGGGGTTTTATGGAGGAGATCATACTTGCACAGTTTACATCTAGAGGTGTGTGTAGAAGGACATGATACAGGTTATGATTTGCATGGTTTCTCTAGTCTTGGTTATCTTCCTAGATGTTTGGTTTTGCTTACACTGGATTTGAGATTGGTTGGAGATTGTGATCACTGGTTTGTGCTCATGTATGTCATGTGAGAGATGACATGGTTATTTCTTTATCTCTTTCCTCTGTTGGTTGTGGTGAACTTGGGAGAGCATTGGAGACTTGTTATGAGAGTTGTTCTTGCAGGATATTAGTTTATATATTGTGGATGTCCTTGATACTACATGGATTCACTTCTTTGAGATGTGTTGAGTGGATTGGTTATAGATTTGACATTATCTTTTGCAGTGGGAGCTTCTTGGTATATATGTGGTAGGTATTGCTCTTGAGGCTTGTGATTGCAGGTTGCAGATTGGATATGTCGGTGATATGAGATTCACCTGTTATACCTTTGAGGTATGGATAGTTGGATGGTTTTGGCACTTGCTGTGGATGTTATTTCAGCTATGGATATTTTTAAAACTACGGATACATGTGATTACCTTTGGATCAGGTTATTTGTGCTTGGAATTTCAGTTGGTATAGGATTTTATGATCTTCTAATGCGACAGGTTGGGTGGTTTTCTCTTTGGATGGCTTCTATGTATGTCCAGTGGGAGTGGCATAATAGGAGGTGAGACCATTCATGTTTGAGATGCTGGATACTTTGATTTTGTTGTGGGTACCAAGATGGAGCACTTGGTGTATTTTGATCCATGATGGTGGATGTGCTGGTAGGGATTGTTCCCTTGTTCATTTATGTGGCTACGGATTGACCCTATGCAATGTATACAACAAGTGGGAGATTGTTGAGATAATGGGTGTTGCACACATTTCATAATATTGTTATTTTATTATGTAATGTTGTACCTAGATGGACGTGCAACATGTAAAGATTCCCATGGAATATTTTTGATGAGTTGTATTGTAACATTGTGATAATATTTCATGTAATTATTTAATATTGGGGAAAAGAATTAAATGCTCAATATTAAATGTGGGGTCAGTGGGTTAGGTAGCACATGGTTTTAGCACATGGTTTATGTAATACCACTTGGTGGTTTTGTGGGACTTGCTACTATATAAGCAACCACAAGGGTAGTTGTTGTATAGAGAGAGATAGAGTGACAAGGAGAAGACAAAAGGAAAGAGTCGAGCGGGACAAGACTTGATAGGTTAGCCAAGGGAGCATTTGTGAAGGTTGAAAACATGGCATGGGATGTGTGGATTCATGCTTGTTCACATAGTTTTCTCGGTTGTGGCTATGGCCATGAAGGCTTCCATGGTTGTATGAAAATGATATTTTTGTTGAATAATACATGGTGATGGATGCTTTTGGAGGCTGGGTTTTTCCCTCAATGAGGGTTTTCCAGGGTATATCTTGTGTCACAATTTTGTGGGTATGTTGTCTATTCTCTTGCATGTGGATTTTAATTTCATGTTTATTTCAGATCTATTATGGGTTATGTGGAAACGGTTATATTCTTTATTGCCAAGTTTCCTTACAAGTCTAGTGGGGGTGGATGTAGTGCCTACCCCTTGTCTACATTTTTCTAGTTACATTTCTGATATCATTGCCAAACTCTTTTAGGCCAAGTTTTATGTTTGATAATTAGTAGCTTTATCTTGAGATT
Source organism: Cupressus sempervirens (assembly GCA_028749045.1). Classification (NCBI taxonomy): domain Eukaryota; kingdom Viridiplantae; phylum Streptophyta; class Pinopsida; order Cupressales; family Cupressaceae; genus Cupressus; species Cupressus sempervirens. The sequence goes on along the minus strand of CM053786.1, from coordinate 349,509,736 downwards.
ATTAGATATTATTTCAGACTCAGTGGATATATGATGAGATTACTTGGTACTGTATACTTCATGTTTGCATGATGATTACTACAATGTTATTAGATTATTGATGATGTTTAGTTAGATGGATTATCCTATGTATTTTCTGATGGATACTTACCCCATACTGCATGTGTATGGTGTGCGTGTTTGTTTTCGTTATGTATGATGTTTATGATATGGTTAAGGAAGGGAATTGTAGTCACCTGCTAATCGGGATCTACGCGATACACCACTTCCTGCCATTGCCTATTTAGCTTCGTATATATTGTGTATGTACATGCGTGGATTTTATGCAGGTTGTAGGTAGCAGGTATCGACTTCCCTGAATTGCCAAGATGAGCGTACCCAATTGCTTTATCTCAATGGTAAGAGAGGGGAGATAAATTCTTAAGTCCAAATCTCAAACCTTTGAGCCATTTGTCCTAATTAACAATTAGGACAAGTATCTGAGTCGTGTACCTTTTGAATGCGTCAGATGACGTTAATTCGTGATTTTAAACCTTAGTTGTAGTTTGTATGTGTTTAACTATGATGGGTTTTCGTATTTTTATTTTATGAGTTTTGGTGAATTTTTCTGTTAATTAAGTCTAATTAAAAAGAGTTAATTAATAATTTAATTTAATGGAAAATTATTTGTTATGTTAATATTTTATTTAATTAATTGAGAAATTAATTATATAAAAGAGTCCTATAAAAAGAATTAAATTTGAGAATAAATCTATAAGTTTAAATTTAAACATGATAATAATTAATTAATTTAATTATATATATATACATACATACATATATATATATATATATATATATATATATATATATATATATGGAGTGCATTTTTAAATAAATGCTAAATAATATTATTATTAAAATTAATAGATAGTTATCAAAATTATTGTTCAAAAATAAATTTAGAAGTGGGAAAAGAAAATTAAATTATTAAAAGTTTTATGATTTCATAATATGTGCATGAGATTAAATTAAATAAATCAATTTAAAAGAGGTCAAGTAGAGATTAAATTAATTAATTTAATAGATTATTGTATGTGCATGGAAAAGATAAAAGAAAGATAAATGAAAGTTAATAAAGAGTTAAAAAGGTGTGAGCAAAGAGTTCTGTGAGGAGAATGCACAATTAGTGCCCCGATTTTAGGGAGAGAACTCCTTTATCACAATTGGGGGTTCATTTTTTGACGGGCTGGAAATTTTGGAGAAGAAGAAGGAAGAATTTTAGAGAAGGGAAAGTTTTGAAAGGGGAATTATTTTCTACAGATTTCTGAAGCATAGAAGATTAGCATCAGTGTCTAGGTAGACACTTGTGAAGATTTGCATAATTCAAATAAATTCTTTTAATTCCTGTCTTCTTCATGTTTGCTAAATTATTGTCTAGATAATTATGGTAAAGAATATATATCATGCTTGTGAATTCTAGATATTGGAAAATTATTCTGTATATGGGTTGTTTTAATTGATCAATATAATTTTTTCCCAATAGATTGGAAATTGTGAAAACTTATCAAAAAGGGTAAAATTCTTATTGAAAAATCTCTTCTTAAAAATATTGATAAGGAAATGAGAAATGGGGATCTAGTTTTTTTTTATATATCTATCAGATTTATTTCCAAACTTTCGATAAATGAATATATATAAATTTACGCAGTAAATATATATATATATATATTCATTTTAAAATAGATTGGATAATAATCCAATTCTTTATTTACAAAATCTATGGTTGAAATGTTTTTTTTATAAAAACGTCGTTTCTTAGAAATTCGTTTCATTTATAAAAAAGAAATTATATAAAAAAAAAATATTAATAATGTAATGGCTTGGCAGGGGGGGGGTCTATCCCACCCTGTCCCCACTTGTTGCTTGCGGCACTGATACCGCTGACCGAACTACAGACTGTGGCACCAGCAACAGTACGTAGTACTGTTGCTGCGGCCGTAGCCTGGCCTGCGACCAACAGTCTCCAATTTAAAGCCATGCGAGGTATAAACATTTTGTTTTGTTTTAACATTTTTTTTTTATCATTTTAAATTATTAACATTTGTTAATAGTTTTTTTAATATGTATAAAATTTTTAATTATTAATTTTAGTAATAATAATTATTAATTTTATTAGTAATAATTATTAATAAGATTAATATTTTTAATACTTTTATATATATATATATATATAAATAAAATATAATTTAATAATATTTTGTTTATAATATATATATTATGAAAAATTAATTAAAGATATTAATTAATTATTTTTAATTCGGTGATCATTTAATTTAATGTCGAGATTAATGAAAATCAATGAGAATCTTATCAACATCAGCTTAGAGTCAATATAATAATATTTACCTTAGTAAATTTGGGAAAATGATCTTGGGATAGATATTTATTTTATACTTAAGTTATTATTTAGATTTTACTATTATGAAAAATGATGAAAATATATTCCATCACTTGTTAGTAAAATCTGAAACGGAAACCAAAACCCCACATTCAACTTAAAACTGAAAACATGTGCTTGTACTTTGTTTCTCCTTATACTTTATATGTTTGGGATTTTTGGGGTTGACTAGAGTGTTGACTAGTTATAGGACATCTAACAGAGGCTTGGGGGTTTTGTGAGTGTGGTATCATGTTGACTCGATCTTGATCATTATTGCTCAACCATGTATGCGATGGTATGTTTATGATGAGTATATTTGTTCTGTTGATTATTATGTCTCAGTGTCTTGGTGAAATAGTGGAAGGTATGCTATGAGATACCTGAATAACCATTATGAGTCATTGATCAGTATTGTTGGATTATTGCCGGTTGCTTGTTGAGAGCCGATGAATACTTTGATTTATCTTGTTGCTTCCCAGTTGCTCGTAGAGAACTGATGTGATTACTATGATTATCTTTACGATGCTTTCCAGTCACTTGTATAGGACTGAGGTGATTTTGCTATGATTATGTGATTTGTGTTTTCATGAGCTTAGGGTAGGTTATCTTTATGCAGTGTCGGGAAGTGGCTTGCAATGGGGGTCGGGGACCCTAAGTGGTCCTACGGGTAACCCATTGTAAGTTGTTTAATAAGTGATAACTTTACATGTAATACTAACTTAAATGAACCTAATAAGAGATAATTGTATGTTCTCGTCCATGCCATGAGTGCTATTACAGAATAGGATGGGAGGAGAGAGAATTCTTGGTTATGACCATGCATTTCGTAGTATGCCTTGTCAGTGCGAGAGGATACTAGTGGCTGCAGGGATCACTAGGGACCTGAGAGTCCTAAGGGACTGCTTGGGTAACTCCGAACGTTATTTGTGTGATGACACTTTCCTGCTTACATAGTAGATACCTACGTTTCTTTGTGGTGCCTCTAAGTTTAGATGTCGATTTATTTTAGGAACCTTTGAGTTAGCATACTTAGAGGATTTCCTGGACTTAGAGAGTATTTATGTTATATTTTTTGTTATCCTATTTGGGACTTGTAAGGAAACTTGGCAACAAAGAATGTAACCGTTTCCACATAACCCATAATAGATCTGAAATAAACACGGAATTAAAATCCATATGCAAGAGAATAGACAACATACTCACAAAATTGTGACACAAGATATACCCTGGGAAACCCTCATTGAGGGAAAAAACCCAGCCTCCAAAAGCATCCATCATCTTGTATTATTCAGCAAAAATACCATTGCCATACAACCATGGAAGCCTTCATGGCCATAGCCACAACCGAGCAAACTATGTGAACAAGCATGAATCCACACATCCCATGCCATGCTTTCAACCTTCACAAATGCTCCCTTGGCTAACCTGTCAAGCCTTGTCCCGCTCGACTCTTGCCTTTTGTCTTCTCCTTGTCACTCTTTCTCTCTCTTCTCTCTCTACAACAACTACCCTTGTGGCTGCTTATATAGTAGCAAGTCCCACAAAACCACCAAGTGGTATTACATAAACCATGTGCTAAAACCATGTGCTACCTAACCCACTGACCCCACATTTAATATTGGGCATTTAATTCTTTTCCCCAATATTAAATAATTACATGAAATATTATCACAATGTTACAATACAACTCATCAAGAATATTCCATGAGAATCTTTACATGTTGCACGTCCATCTAGGCACAACATTACATAATAAAAATAAAATAATAAAATAACAATATTATGCAATGTGTGCAACACCCATTATCTCAACAGGACTTGAGTCTATCTCCTCAACGTGGTGGGAGTGGACCATTTAGGTTCCACATGGTTGGGTGGTAGTGCTTTTTACTCTTACCATTGAGATCCATCTGAGACACCATGGCTGGAGTATTACTATTGGCATATACCTTCATTCTGTTCATGGATCATTATGATAGATGGTTATATTATATGTTGGATGTAGTATCATTTTATGATGTATGTATATATCTTGATGTATGGATTTATTATGTATGATGAATGCTTTAATTTATTGCACGTGTATCATGGATCCAAAGAGGATGATGTATATTTATCTTGTTTATGTATATTCTTTTAAGCCTTTCATACCCTGTGACATGTACAGTTGATGAATGAGCATTCCGAATTAATTTGCCAAGAGGCATTCAGAATAATTGTATATTTTACGAACATTGGACTTTTCATTATTCCTTCATATGGATGTATTAAATGATGGACTTGGTTTTAGATTAGATTTTACATGTGATTCAACGTCATGGGATCTTTAAGGAATGCAACCCGTTATGTATGTTATTGCTTCCGCTACTTTGTGTTTGATGTGTATGTTATACTTTCTTTTTTTTTTTTTAAATGCTATCAAACTTAGTCAAACTTTAGGTTATTTCTTTTGGATCCCTTGGTGGGGTGTTACATGATTTATGTAGTATTGATATTACAAATGAGGAGAAATTAGAATTTACATTCTTTTCATATCTGGATGCACAAGCTGAGTTACAAATTGATTCATGTAACTCGTTGAATGAAGTAGAATACAAAACTTTTATGTTTCTAGTTGAGGGTGTCTATGAGTTAGTTAGTGATGATCAATTTTAGTTTGATATTAGTAGTTATGAACACATTGATTCATATTTTCATAGTGGGCATGATGTAGAAGTTAATGCTGATTTGTATATGCACTATGAAAGTGATGATAATAGTTTTTTTTTGCCTAACAAAGTGATTGAAAGTGCTCATGTGTTGGGTGAAAAAAGGGAGAATGAGAATATTAGGTTACCTAAATAAGATGTTAATGAGAATCAGGTATATGATAGAGGTAAGAAGCTTAGAAAACTTTTCGGTGGCCCAAGGCCATCATCTGTACATAGTAGGAGTAGATTTCTTGCTTTCAATAAAGCTATTCAAGAGAGGTTTTTGCTATCAAGTTTGTTTCTTCTAGATATCTAAATCCTTTCCATGCCCACAAGGGATATGCATCCCCACATAGAGCCACTATTGGGACTCAAAATTGAAGCCCTGATTCTAAGTACCATTGAAAAATCAAGTCCTATAAGCACTTTTTAATGCAAGTGTACCTGGCTATCCTTTTAAGGCCTAAGAAGTGTTTAATGTTTCTAACACCTTGCATTCAGTATATCTACTATGTTCCGTAAAGATAAATTTCCATTCTGAGTCATTTCGTGAAGTTGTGTTTTGATTAATGTCCAAATTTGCATTTTTTCCTAAGAGTCAAACAACAAATAGAGGCCTTGATTGCAATTCAATATCTTGCACCCAATTATGTTTCATGACTCACTACTTTGGAAGTGTTTAATGTCCATACCCAAGAACCTATGTTTTCGATTTTGAGTCATTTTGATATGTTTTGATTAGGCTTTAAATCCCTCAAAATTTGTCATTTATTGTTGTCATGTTGATGCAAATTCTTCAGAATTCTGGGAGGCTCTGTTTGACTTGTTATAACTTTGACCCTATTGACCAAAATGAGAAAATTCCTTTTGTATTGCATTCTAGAGTTTAGTGACTTACTACATTTCAATATGAAGAATCTTTTTGATCAATTTGCAAATGAAATTCTGGATGCAATTTGTAATGTTTTACTAGTGTCAGTAAAGTGCAGATTAGTCAGTACCTTTGTTCATGATGTCATATCTCTAAATCTATGATAGGTGAGATCGAATGGACTATACTATGGTGTTCTACTCTAAAAATTATTTTAGTGTGCTAGTTTGGAAATCTTGATGAATCCATCTACACACTTTCCCAAGTCCATTCCATTTGAGAAAATTACTTTTATGCCATTGTTTCCAGTCTACAAATTTGAGTAGCCTACTTTGACCACTCACCAAATTTTTCTCATTATTCATCATGAGCCCTAATCCAAAATTTATGTTTTCCTCATGATAGTCAACCAATGCCCCAATTTTTGTGCCTCCAAGTGTCCATTTACCCAGTTTTCAAAGCAAAAAAAAAAATGTGATTTGTGGTTTTTTGACATGTTTTCTTGCAGGCAATTCTAAGAGGGAAAATTTGATAGTCAATATCTTTTCACAAAGAATTTTTCATGAGATGAGATTTCATAGGGTAAGAGTATATGGAACACAGAATCTATAGGTTTGATTTCAGAGCTAGATCAAGTGTTTCGGTCAGTTTTTAAGGCTAGTCAAATGACCTCCTAGCACAGGGTTGACAAGTTTTTAGAAAGATGTAAAATGAGTTTTAATGATCAATTAGTGCTTGAAATTAATTCTAGTGAATATTAGATGATTAATGGATCAGTTTGATAGTTCAAGTGTTTGAATTCAACATTTTGTTTGGTCGGACCCACTTTGGGGCCTAACCTGTTTCACCAAATTGACTAGGCATTAGATTTAAAAGGGATGTGTGGTGGTTTTACTCATTATTATTTCTAGATATGCACATATATGTTTGTAGGTTGAATTACACATCCAATGGAATAGAATGAAATTAAAATGTGAGCCTAATTTTAACATTTATTAAAAAGCATTGTCTATTGAAGGGTAGTACCAAGTAAGGTGAATGTTTGGGGATTCTTAGATCAACCAAGAGTCCTAAGGCTCACATTCTCAAAAAAATTTAAACCACCTTCTTCACTAATGTTATCAACTAGAAAAGTTATGGCTAAGAAAGAAGGTGGGTGTTTTAGTCAAAGAAGGGAGAAGGGAACCATACTCTAAAAAAAAGAGATTTTATAACAACAATATGGGGGAAGCTTATAAAGGCACCAAACTTAGGACAATCAATAGCTGAACAATTGTATGAAGTTGAAATAAAAAAATCATTGTGTGTCATGACTCAAAGAACATAGAGAAAAACCACCTAGACACAAAAACATTGATATGTGGCCAATAAATTATGACATGAATCAAGGTAAGGGTCATTTTGTTAATCCTCAGATTGTTGAATTTGTTAAGAAACCTCACTCAAGTCAACTACATTTCTTAAAGGTTATGAAAATCATGGAGAGTTACAAAAGTTGGCCATGTCTCTTTGCCATAAAGCCAATTGGTGCTCATTGGCACAAAATTTCTCTCTTAGCAAGGAGGAGAAGGAAGATATATATTGAAAATTTTCATATTGCACCTATCAAGCTAACTGTAAGCTTTTCTAGTAGTCCTTGGTTGCCCAAAGATTATCATTGTGTAGCAGCAGAGTCCTTGATCTAAATCAATAGCACAACACTATAGAGAGGTATTATGGTGCTTATGGATGTTGAGGGAGCTCCAATCTATTTTTGAGAATTAAAATTAGCTCATTCACTAGCTAGTCGGGATGCTATTCAAGGCATGGTATTAAGACATTGCAATCATCAGCTATTTTATGAAGTATACAAGGTACTTGGTTTAATAGGTGTCTTTGGTAATCCAATGGGGTTTGCAAGGAGTCTTGGATTTGGTATTAGAGATTTTATCTTTGCACTTGCAAAAAGCATTGTTAAGAATCCAACTATGCTTATTACAAGCATGGCACAAGGGACCAGGGGTCTCCTCAATAACATAGGTTTTACAGTCAACAATGCTACTACTCAATTCAATAAGGCAGCTCATAAGGGAGTTGTTGCTTTTTTTATTTGATGAAGAGTTTGTGCAAGAAATGGAAAGATTAAAAAAATGTCAAAGGCTATGGTAGGAGCATGGCATGTTAGATAGGGCAATCACAACACAAAGGAGTAACAATAATCTACAATAGATGACACCCAGAGTAAGCAGTCCACACCAAGGGCAGAGCATCTACCTCTACATTGACAGCAAATAATAGATCACATAGAATTTGAGAAGTTGAAGGCCATGGCATGATCATAATAAAAGAAAGAAGGAATGCATATTAAGGACAAGGTGTGAGGAGTAGAGTGAAGAAGCCCTCCCCAATCCACCTATAGATCTACACCATCAGCAAATTTGTTTATCCCACATTCACTATGAAGGGGTGAATTTAAATGTATAAATAATATTCTACTCAGTATACATAATATCTTAAGGACAAGGACTTTTCAAGGCAAAGAAGCTCACTAAGGAGGAGCTTGCCGAAAAGTGGCTAGATTTCGGTGGTTGCCATGTCGCCACCAGAAAATGGGAGGTTTTGCCAATGGAGACATGGAAACCTCTCATAAAAATAGAAATCTAGTAGAGGTTGTCTGACCCAGTAGTGATCAAGGGGACTAGTCATGTGGTGACATGTGGCACTATTTGAGTAGCCAATGGAGATATAAGGAGATATTTTTAATAAAGAATTTTATTCTTGGTTTTGAGCTTTCAAATCTCCATAGATAAAAAATTGTTTTAAATGGTGATTTTTTCTATAGTTCCGACTATAGAAAATTTTTAAATTTTTTCAATTCCATTCATTTTAAACTATCCATTATATAGTCTTGGACTAGTTTTTCAAATGGTTGGCAGAGGGGCAAGATTGAACCAAAATATGGACTCCAATATACCGTTGGAACTAGGAGAAGATTAGCTTTCCAATTCTAGAGTTTATTTTTCTATAGGTGGTCACTGGTTTGAGTTATGCATGGATTTCTTTTAGGTACCCATTTTTTAATTTGATTCAGGTCAAGTAGTTCACATCTAATTTCTAGTAAAATGATGAACTGAATGAACATAAAAGGAAGCATGAATTCTATTATGGGTGATTTTTGTGATATCCAAATAAGTTGAATCAAGGTTTTATCAGCATTTCATTATGTAGTTCAAATATTTTAGCAATAGAATGGTTTTTTATCATTGAGGAAGAGATATTTCAAGTTGTTACAAAACAATGTTGAAAATTAAATTAGATTTCATGTGTAGGAAGATGAGAGAAGTTCCAAAACAACAAAGAATGGAGATTCAAGTGGAAAGATGTCATCTTCAAATCAAATATGGGAATCCATTCATTCCTTCTATATCTTTCTTTCTCTCATTCATTTTTTTTGTTGGCATTTTTCTTTGTGAGACGAGTGGGGTTCTAGTTTTTATTGTGAGACTAGGTTATTGTTGGTTTTACTTCTTATCTAATTGTGCAAAGCTCTAGAAGTTAAGGCCACACATCCACTCTTGTGCAGGTTTCTAGTTTCATTTCATGTCTTGTTTCTTTGAGATAATGGAAATTGATGATATATCATGTGACATATCTTGAGTTTCATTTTGTGTTACTAGTTAATGTATTTAATCTTTCCAAGGATAAATATAAAAGGGGATTTACAATGAATTATATGTGTTCTCTTATTCTATCTCCTAATTCTTCATATGCTATTAACTTTTTGATTGAATGAATAAGGTTCATTCAATTTAAGGCAACTTGGATGAGTTGTATGTTAGATCTATTGTTTCTTTTAATTCAAGGAGTTAAGTAAATGCTTCAATGATTTGATAGGGTTTCTGGATTTATGGAGGGGATGGTAGTAAGAATGGAGTTTGGGGATTTCAGTTGATAAACTTAATTGTGAGAAAATCAAGTTAGGTCATCCTACTGGTAGTGACTCTGTGTTACAATGGATAAGGCACTGATCACTAAATTATATGCAAGCTAAGATGAAGGTCATTTTCACAAATTTTTTTAATCAAATCAATTTAGTTTTTCATGTTTTTTAGTGTGCTAAAAGGAATTAACCCTCACTTAGCTTATGGGTTCATAGATTATGATTTGTAGCTATTTCATTCTATGTTATTGCATAAGTATAAGAAGATAAAAGGGTTTCATCTGCTATTAATAGGTTTAGATTATATGTTTTTTGCACTAGTACCATATGTTAGAACCTCAAGGTTAACTCACCTAGGTTTTGTAGAGCCTAAAGTGATGAAGGAGTTATGCATTATAGTTGGCCCAAGATAGATAGTCAAGTGCATCCATCATAGGAATTTGCTAGCCTTAGATGTATTGGTTTGGTTTCTTGGTTATTTTAAAATCTATTAAATCAGGAGCCAACACAAGCTAATAGTTATATTCTCCACTTTCATGATCCTTTATTCAATCTTCTTCAACTTGGAAAATGCATCTTTTTGGCATGAACTTAGCCATGTTTACATTTTATTTAATTCCAATGCGGGAAAGAATATCCTTACCTATAAATATCATTGAAGAAGTCTGTCTTACTATCTGATCCTCTACGTTTTTCATTCATTTCCTTTATCTCATGAAATGTCCATTTAATAACTCTACGAAAATTGATAAGCCTTTCCTTAAAAATTTGAAAAAAAAACATGACTATTTCCTTGCTAAACCATCCAACATCAACAGAGTAGGGTCTAGCCTAGGATTACCAAAGACCCTAGTAATATCTATATTTTGAGGATGGTGAGAAGTATTGGAAAATTTATACATCAAGAAAAAGAGTTTAAAAATAGTGCACCACTCTCTATTAGAGCTATCCTGAAAAGAGGTGGATCAAGAGACTCCATAAATATATGAGAATCCACATTACTAGTTTGATTAGAGCTTTGAGGCACAAGGGGAGGAGAAAGTGTAGGAGAAATCCATACTTTTGCATTAGGGATTTTGGCCTTCTCAACTTGGTCCTAGCTCATTTCTTCAGAGCGGATAATATTCCACTATCCTCTAAATAAGTATCCATATCCTCCTTACTTTTATCACAATCTTCTTCTGACAAATCCTCTTTATGGTTCTTATTTTTCATTCCCTCCTTATTAGGTGCTTTAGGGGACATCTTATTTCTAGAGCTTAATTTATTTCTCTCCCTCTTAGCCTTTGAAAATGCATTTTGTAAATCATTTTCCCAATAATTATTATTAAAATCCTCCTCCTTAGACTTATCAAAAAACTCAATATATTTCTCAGAAGAAGAATGATCAAATATGATCTTCACTATAAATCTGAGTTGTCTTTTGTATATCTATTGCATGATTGTTTATGTAATAGTCTAGATCTTATTATTTTTACACTTAGGCTAACTTGGTCCCTCTAGGTTAATCTAGTTGTGAATTCATCTTGATCCTTAGATCAACTTGGCTACTTTTTTCATCTTGGCACAAATTATTTTAGATTTTTAGACTTGGTTTATACATGTATTTGCTACCCTAACTTATAATTTTTTCATTAGTTTACCATTGAATAATAGTATAATTTCTAGATTTTAGTTTTCCTCTTTTTATCAAGGTAGTTCATTTCAATTTCATTTTCTTTCATTTCCTTCTTGTTACATTTTAGATATTATCCATAGCATAGATTTTCTTGTTATTTCATTTACATTGCAACTTAAGTTGTCTACTTGCTTTACATTTTCAACACATATATCAAAAGGGAATATTGATTTACATTCATACTATTTGATTCTTTCTCTTAGGAGAAGGTGGAACAAAATCCAATTAGTTCTAAAAAATTTCAAAATCGGTTCATGCATTAGTGCATTCCTACATGCTATTCAAAACCCTTTTTTATAGAGTGATCTTGGCATTTCTCGTACAAGTTTTTTAAGGTGAGGTTTGATTCCAATGTTTCACATTTCACCTAATTAAACATAGCAATTTAGGAACCAAGAGGGCACAATGAAAAACTTTTGCATAAAAGGAATTGTTATTGAACAATAAAATAATGATTAATAGTTCTTGTTAATTTCATATTACTTGGATAGTAAAGGGATTTATGGATTAGGGAGAACATAGAATATATTAGTATATGGTTAAATGGGGAACTAAAGAATAGTGAATAAAATATACAATCAATGTTAAATAGTTACATATTAAAAGTAATAGAATACATTAAAATATTGATAGAGTTTAAGCATAATAACATGAAACTTAAGCCATGAAACATGCTTCTATAGAAGATATTTTAGGAAAACATAAAATAATCTAAAAATTATAAAAATGTCTTTTTATTCTATTGCTAAATAGATTGTCCTTCTTCTATAAACTCTCAAATACCCAAATTCACAATATATGGTCATCTACTAGCAGTTGGATAATCCATCATCAAGTTGATAGATTTCCTCTAAATTGAAAGATAAAAATCCCTTATGAATGATATTCAATGAATTTATTTACTTATTAAACTAATTGGGTACATTCTTGACCTAATAATAGAAAAGGAAAACCAAGGTAGTCCTAGATAGAACTAACTTAGGCAATGAGTTTGAAACCCTAAACCTAGCCAATCCCAAAAATTGACACATCTTATGACTCCCCGACATTGGTAATGCAATAAAGTATGAGATGAAAACTGAAATGATCAAATTTAACATGCAAATGAATCTAACCTTAAACAAAACACAGAGAGATATCTCCCCCAACTCCAAGCAATACTCTGATTTCTTTTAGTTTGTTGTATTAAAATAAAGAAACAAACCTATGTTTTCTCATTGATCTTAATCTAACATTAGAGAGGTATTCCAAAATCACACATTCAATATTGTCCCTACAACACAAAGTACTTTACACCAAAATTTAGTCGACCTTTAAATTAACTTAGAAAATTACACATATAGCCCCCTCTTAGAATTCTTGGCCAGTTAAAGATTCATCAATTACATTAACAAACCACTTGAATCACTTAGAAATCTAACAGTCATCCATTACAATTCAATATATCAAAGAAAGAAAGTAGAAATGATTCAAGAAACCCTCAAAATGATTTATATTCCTCTTTGATCTATAACATTCACCTTGGTGCCAAATCCATATAATTTGTATCTAAATAGTCATAGTAGATTTAAAGCTCCACCGTTGAACTTAAATCAATGATCATGATTAAAACCTAGTAATCTTTCTTATTTTTTTCCTTGTCACTTCTTCGCAACTATCCTGAATTACTATTCGTAGTTTCACAACATAGAATATTTTAATAGCATCACCATCTATGATGTTGAGATTACTAACTATTATTTCATTTTGTAGCTTCACAAGTTGAAATATTTGCTCATGGCTTAACCATGTGATGATGCAATCTGTTAACTTTACTATTTTGACTCTTTATCACCACTTCACAACTTTTACCTCAAGTTAACTTTAAATATTGGGGATGTTGTAAAAGATTTAAACTTGACTACCCTGGGTTATTTTCCACATCTTCACCACCTTAACTTAGCAATTTTTAGAAATATAAGAGGAGTAACTCAGATGGGAGGGGTGAATCAGTTACCAAAAGAATAAATCCTAGATCCCTTAGATGTCAATACAACTTTAAGATATACAATCTAATAAATTGTATTATATTGTAACTCAAAAAATACATAGGTACTCAGTTTACACTAAAAAATATTATGACTCGATAATTACTAAGAATTTAGATGTTTATTGTAATTATCCTTAATTAACTTAGCTATATATACATAAAAGAAATTAAATGAACATAAGAGACACCAAGATTTAACATGGAAACTCAATTTGGGAAAAACCACCAATTGCAACTAGTTACTAATTTTCACTTTTCTGAAGTAAGCCCTGTTATTAGCCAACCTTGTTAAAGGTTACAAAAAATACACTGTTAGCTATCACCTTATTAAAGGATTTAATCACCCTATTAGGAGTGGCCTTGTTAGAGGTCTTTAGGACACTACAAGTAGAAATGCCACCTTGTTAGAGGATTTACAAATAGTTGTTAAGCCAACTTTGTTAATAGATTTAGTCCACTACTACAATGGTTATAGAGTAACAATGATATGACCTGATTGCTAATACAAACTTATCTTTCTTTATTTCAGATATCAATTTTGACTTTAATACTTGATCCTTCTTGATCAATTGTATCTTTGCAGCTCCACAAGGATATTTTTCTTATCCTTCCAATTTGCTTCCTCTAAGCATCTTCTTATCTTCACACTATTTTTTTTTATTTCAATTCCACACACACACACACACACACACACACACACACACACACACACACACACACACACACACACACACACACATATATATATTATCAAGTTGGCTTGAATACAACTTATAATAATTAATATTCATCTCCTCAATTAGCTAAAACCATTAAACAAAACTATTAAACTAAATATGCCTTGAAACAAGAAAATCCTTTGTTAGCTGATCTCGCTTGGTAGACACTAACAAAAATATATTTTTCTTTGTTAACAAGTGATCCTAGTTAACATTGGTTTTCATGCCAACTTTTCTTTGACTCCCAAGTGAACTCGGTAGAAAATGTCATCTAAACTTGGCAAACACTAGAATTCTTGATATACACAGAGAACTATCTTCATCGCCCAAATGAGCTCAAGAGACACTGATTGGTGAATTTATGAAATTTTTTGTTATATCAAAGACAATCTACAATTAATCAATTGTTTTCAAAAATATCCCTCTTTGGCATTGATGGAAACACAACATGTCATAATACAATGAAATTTTAGAGCAAAATAAAGTAAGGAAAATATCCTTAGTTTCATTCTAATTCTCATCCATGAGAACTCCCTCTATCAAAAAAAATTTCTATCTGCAACATAACAGACCAAGTTCTTCAAACAATTCAACCTTTCTCCCTCTTTGACATCTTCATGTGAAATCAAAAATCTCTCCTATCAAACTTTTCATAGAATTATGACACCAAAACTCTCACCATATTTGATATCTCATGCCATAGGCCATAAACAATGTAGTGTCCAATTTACCTCAAGTACTAATTCATAAGCAATCTCTGTTTTCATTACTGCATCAACTGGACTAATCTTGAACATTCTTTCATTAATGCATCGTTAAATGTTGTTTAGTGAACTTTTGATAGGTGAATAACCTCTAACTTACCTCTTAGATACATAAATGCATCATTAGGTAATGGCTTGGTGAATATGTCTACAATCTATTCTTTAGTATTTACATATTCCAATCTCACTTCTTTGTCTTGCACCAACTCTCTTAGAAAATGATATTTTATTGCAATGTGTTTGGTCTTGGTATGCATCACAAGATTCTTGGATATGTTAATTGCACTAGTGTTATCACAAAAGATAACCACTCAATCCTTGATTTCTACCTTCATACCAGCAAACAGTTGCTTGAACCAAACAATATTGAAACAATTTATTGTTGCTGCAACATATTATACCTCTATGGTTGACTAAGAGATGCAATTCTACTTTTTCCTCTTCTAGGACACTATTCTTTTACCAAGAAAGAATGCCCCACTACTAGTGCTCTTCCTGTCATCAATGCTTCCTTCTCAATTAACATTAGTGAAAGCTTTTAAATCTAAGTTTCCTCCTTTCTTATACCATAAGCCATAATCTTCAGTACCCTTTAGATACCTCATGATTCTATTGATTTCTATCATATGATTTTCTTTGGGATTAGCTGAAAATATTTCTACCACACCAACTACAAGAGCAATGTCAGGCCTAGTATGTACAACATATTGTAGAACTTTTACCAATCACTGATCTATACATGGTCTAATATACTTCCTTGGAATCATCATTTTTGGAAAGCCCATGTCTAGTAGACATAAGAGTAATGTATATTCCAAACTTCTTTAGTGTCTCCTTGATATACTTAGATTGAGTAATGTAGATACCATCTTTCTTCTGTTAAATCTACAAGAAAAAAAAAGAATTTTCTCTCCAAACATTGACATCTCAAATTCCTTTCTCATTTATTTAGAAAAATATTTACATAAGCCATCATAACCAGTAATCAATATATGATCCACAAAATCTTTGCCATCAATATCTCCTTCTCTGGTCCTTCTTTAATTTATAGGCTATTGTTATCATTTATCCTTTGAAAACCAATCTTCATCAAATAATTGTGAAGTCTTTCATACCAAGCTCTAGGAGCTTGTTTGAGACCATATAATGCTTTGTGTAGTTTATAAACCATATCCCTTTTGCTAGGATCAACAAAACCTTCAGGTTGCTCTATGTAGGCTTCCTCTTCTAGAATTCCATTCAAGAATGTAGATTTCACATCCATTTGATACACTTTAAAACCTTTATGTATTTCATATGCATTTAAATTCCTAACACCTTATAATCTTGCAATAGTAGAAACATTTTCGCCATAATCAATACCTTCTTCTTGAGAATAACCTTTACAATTTCTAACCTTACTTTATTTCTTGAAACTTCTCCATCTTCATTCAACTTATTTTTGAATACCCATTTTGTGCCAATCACATTTTTATCCTTGGTTCTATGAACAAGAGTCCAAGTCATATTTCTTTCAATCTGCTCAATCTCTTAATTCATTTTTTTAATCCAACTTTAATTATCTGAAGCATCTTTAACATTTCTAGGATAATATTCAGTAAGCAAGCATGCACCTTTCAATTTCTTCCTTGTCATGGTTCCTTCTAATTTGTCTCTAATGATCTACTCAGTTGCATGGTGCCTTCTACAATATCTTGCTAATATAGGTACCTTGTATTTAGAATGTATCTCACTTTTCTCATAATGATGAAGCTCAGATCCCATTGTCTATGAGTTGGGTCCTTCTGATGACTTAGTAACAACTTGTTGTGACTTAGTTGGTTTTGAATTGGGTCCTTCAGACTATGATTTAGGTTGCATTAGATGAAACTTGGGTGCTTTTGGAGATTATGGGGACTTGAGGGGTTAAGCTTCCAGAATTCCAATTAGATTAGGCAATGTATCAGGTTCATAATACACAAACCTTTTGTAATCCTTAGCTTTTTTTTTGCTCTCTTCTTCACTCTTTTATGCAAACTCACCAATCTTTACAAGTTCACTTTCTATGATCTTATGAGTGGTTGGATTCAAACACTCATATGCTTTATTTCTATAGGAGTACCCTAGGAATATGCCTTCATTACATTTGACATCAAATTTACCTTTCCTAGACTCCAAGATAAAACATTTTCTACCAAATACTTTCAAGTAACTTTCATTTGATTTATAGCCATACAATAGCTCATAAGGTGTTTGATTTGAGTGTTTCTTTAGCTATACTCTATTTAAGGTATGAACTAATGTACTAATTGCTTCTTTCTAATATTTAATTGCAACATTCTTTTCTATCATCAGGGTTCTTGCACAATCCATGATAGATATGTTCATTCTTTCTACTATACCATTATGTTGAGGTGTACGAGTGGTTTATACTTGTCTTTTGATTTCTTTCTCAATGCATAACTCATTGAATTCATTTGAAATGAATTCACCTCCTCTATCTAACCTTAGACACTTTAATTTCTTTCCCGTCTCTTTCTCAACTCTAGCCAAATGCCATTTGAATTTTTGAAAAGCTTTAGACTTATCTTTCAAATACATTACAGTCATAATTCTAGAATAATCATCAACAAATAAAATGAAATACTTATCTCTACTATAGCTCTCTATTCCAATAGGTCCACAAAGGTCTGTATGAGCCAGCTCCAAGATTTCTTCTAAATGATAGCTCTTGCTTTTGAAAATGGTCTTTCCCATCTTTTCCAATTTGATAATTTTTGCATAGACCCATATCAGGTTTTCTCAAACTAGGAATACCTCTTAAGATTTTTTTTTTATATCTTTACTAGGTTATCAAAGTTCACATGACACAACCTTATATTCCATAACTAGCTTTCTTCTACTTCGGTCATAAAACATGAACTTTCGTTGAGATCTAGGTAGAATAAGTTACTATTTATTTGATTACCAAACCCAACTAGATTTATTTTTCCATCTAGTAGCTTGGCCTTCCCATTCATGAATTCTACCTTGAATCAAATTTTATTCAACTGTACTACACTTGGTAGATTATGCTTCAATCCTTCAACCCAGTAGGCATTGTCACATCTGAGTTCATCAGTTAGCAAAATGCAACCTTTTCCTTTTATTCAACAAGGGTCATTGCAAATCTAACACTTCCACCCTCATAGTGTTCTATATATTCAAACTTTGATTTTTCACCAATCATATGGTGAGAATAGTCACTATCAATAATCCATGTATCATTCTTACTAACATGAGAAATAAGTGTCATCTTATCTGACTCATCATCTGATTCATGTTTTACAATTATATAGACCATTTCATCATTATCACTACTATCATAATCTTTATCCATAAAACAAGATTTCTTACCTTTATCCTTGTAGTGCTTGTAGCTTTCAAATTCCTTCTTGCCTTTGTACTTGTTGGTTTTTTGTTCATCTTTGTTTTCTTTGTTTGGACACCTTGCAACAATGTGGCCAACTTCTTCACAAGAAAAATAGATTAGAGGAATTTACCTTCTACTTTCTTTTGCCTTTGGGATATTTCCTTACAAGTAGGGCTTTAATAGCTTCAAGATCACTCTCAGAACCTTCTTCCTCATCTTCACTATAATATTCTTTGGCTTTTGATTTTCCACCTTTCTTCTTGAGTGAAAGCTTGGCTTCAAATGCAGACTCAATGCCTTTGGAACTAGGAACATAGTTATCATAGTTATCCAACTTTAAGGCTATCAATCTTCCCACTAGAGCATCTAGATTTATTTTATTATTTGGATCACATCTCATGTCTTGAATTATAGATACTCTAATTGCATAGATAGGAAGAAGGACTCTGAGTATCTTTCCTATAATATTTTTACCATCAATGTATCCTCCAAAGACTTTGATTTCACTTACACTTGCTTTGATTCACTCAACATATTTTGCAATATTTTCATCCTCTCCCATATTCATCTGATAAAAGTGGCCTCTAAGACTTTATGCTTTAGGTCTCCTTACATTGTCATCTCCTCCATAGATATCTTTCAATTTGGTCCACATCTTATGAGCAGTACTGCAACCTTTGACCTCATCAAATTTAAAGCATAGTTAAGAGAAGAAGCAATTTCAATCATCATGATGTTATGATTTTTCTTTTCAGCAATCTCTTCAATTATCAATGTTCTAGTAGGAATCTTATGTTGATTTTCTATATATTTCAAACTTGAATCATTGATGGTTTCTAAATACAACATTATAAGTTCTTGCCATACTGCAAAGTTATATTTGTTTAACTCAGGAATCACTCTTATGTAAGACATCATAATCTCTAGCTTAGTTCCATGAAACCTTCTCTACAAGCACCAGAAGCTCTAATACCAATTTTTGGAAATATAAGAGGAGTAACTAAGAGGGGAGGGGTGAACCGATTACCACAAATATACATCCTAGATCCCTTAGATGTCAATACAACTTTAAGATATACATTCTAATAAACTGTATTTTGTTGTAACTCAACAAACATATAAGCACTCAATTTACACTAGAGAATGTTGTAACTTTATAAGTAGTGAGAATTTAGATGTTTACTATGATTATCCTTAATTAACTTAGTTGTGTACACACAAAATAAATAGAATGAACATAACAGACACCAAGACTTGATGTGGAAACCCAATTTGAGAAAAGCCACCAATTGCAACTAGTTACTATTTTTCACTCTTCTAAAGTGAGCCCTATTAGGAGCCAACCCTATTAAAGGTTACAAAAATACACTATTAGGTGTGATCCTATTAAAGGATTTAATCACCGTATTACGAGTGGCCTTGTTAGAGGTCTTTAGGACACTTCAACTAGAAATGCCACCTTCTTAGAGGATTTACAAATAGTTGTTAAGCCAACTCTATTAAAAGATTTAGTTCACGGCTACAAATGTTAGAGAATAACAATAATATGACCTAATTGGTGATGTAAACTTATCTTTTTTTATTTTAGATCTCAATTCTAGATTGTATACTTGATCCTTCTTGATCGAATGTATCTTTGGAGCTTCATAATGATATTCTACTTATCCTTCCAATTTGGTTCCTCTAAGCATCTTCTTATATTCATACCATAACTTGACCATATATATATATGATCAAGTTGGTTTGAATGTAACTTATAACAATTAATATTCATCTCTTGAGTTGGCTAAAACCATTAGATAAAAATATTAAAATCAATATGCCAAAACAAGAAAATCCTTTATTAGCCTACCTTACTTGGTAGACACTAACCAAAATAGATTTTTCTTTGGTAACCAAGTGAGCTTAGTTAACTTTGGTTTTCATGCCAACTTTTTTTTATTCCCAAGTGAACTTGGTATACACTGACTTCTACAAATTATCTTTGGTAACTTAGTAAGCTCGGTTAACACTCATTACCTTCTAGTTTTCCTTTATCTCCTGAGGGAACTTGGTAGCCACTGTCATCTGAACATGGAAAACACTGAAATGCTTGGTAGACACAAAGAAATGTCTTCATCACCTGAGTGAGATCAACAAACACTAACTAGTGAATGTATGACATTTTGTGTAACATCAAAGGCAATATACAATTGGTTAATTTTTTTCAACAATCATCAACTTTAATTATTTATGATGTTGTGGTCATTGGCTATATCCTTTTCACAACTTCACACCCTTCTCTAAGAGTTAATCATTGACACCTTGCAATGTTGCAATGACTTCACATAAGATTGTTGTCATGTTTCACAACTTCATGAGCAAAGAATTTATTTTCTATTGAAATTGTGTGATGATGCAATAACCATGTGATTTTTACTACTACCATTCATTGCAACCTCACAACTTAGAGCCTTAACTCATCTTTTAACCCTATGATGCTAAGATTACATGCTTTCACTCCTTCACAACCTTAACCTTGGACCACCTTTAACCACCTGCAAACATGTGATAACTATTTGACTTAATTGTTGTTGTCTCTCACACCTTCACAACCTTCTTTGAGGATTTCTACTAACAGCTATGATGTTGTAATGAGTTTAATAGATATTTTTTCACATGATTGCAACTTAAAACTCTAACTCATCATGTAACCCAATGACATTGTGAATACATGATTTCACCTTGTTGTAACACTAACCTCAGGTCAACTTTAACCACCAGTGATGGTGCACCTAAAACCTTTCACTACTACACCACTTTAATTAGAAGTAAGCCTCAACTCCTTGTAATGGTGTGATCACTTAGACCTTGACTAATGTAGTTAGCTCTCACTACTTCACAATTTAAAATTCTTCGAGCCAAAATCAAGTTATGATCATGCAATCTTTTTAGACTTTGGACATAGACATTCAGATGTGATTGACATTGTTGATCTGAGATTAACTTTTGTCTTCACCACCTTTGACAATGTTCTTCACCATTTATGTATTCTTTTATGATCACTCTACATTGGAATCAAATTTTACTCACTTGAACATGTTTCCAAAACCTCATGCTTGATTCTAGTGAGCTCTATTTCATTCCTTTCAACCTCAATGATGAACTTATTTCCTTTGACCATTCTCTTCTTGTTGCCAGATCCATTTGTGTTCATATGATCTTTCTCCAATTGAACCTCTCTTGTAAGATGAGTCTTTATTAAATGGACATTGGCATTTACCAAATAGATAACTTTATTCCCATCTGTGGAATATGCTTGACACTTACCCACCTTCCATGACATGCCTAAAAGACAAATAGCCATTGACTTCCTACTTGGTTGAGCTTTAAATGGGTGGTAATGAGATAGAAAGCTTTCCTAGCCATCACATAGACATGAACATGGACCTGACTGGACTTGACTTGATGACAATTTGAAGTTCAAAATTAGGGAAATGAAATTTCTCTTATAGCTAGCTCTAACTTGGGGACTTAGGTATGTGAGTGCCTAAGCAAGGACCTAGATATCTTAGGTTTCACATGTTAAAATCAATAATCCACAAAAATAACTAAGGGGGGTAGAGGGGGGGTGGCTGAATCAGTTATCCAATGATTAAACATTTATCTTGCTTAAACAAACTTAACCATTCAAACAAAGTAAATAGCAGGGTGAAAGTACAAAGTTGTGTCACCTTTCAGGCTGACTTATCAGAACAACTGAATTTGAGTATTTCTATCTAAAAATCAATCTTTCTCAAACATATGATCTTGATAAATTTATTCTAGCTAAGTCATATATGGCCTTACATTTTTCCAATTGGGAATGTCTATTAAATGCATGTTTTATAGTAGTTAGTATCCACTTACTAACGAAATAAAATTATTTTAGGAAAACTGATGTTTCAATAACTCTTACTATTTTTGATGGTTTTTTTTAATAACATATAAACATCTTTTTATAGAGCTCAAAGTCAAGAATATTCTCATATATATTTCATAGTTTTTTAATTAGATATAGTACATTATAATTAAAAAAGTCTACAAGTAAGTATTTTAACACTCAAGAAAATATCAATTTTGAGAAAGAAAAAATAATTAAATCATATCAGAATTTTTTCAAAATTATATAAAGTTCTAGAGGAGAGAGTCCTCTTCAAGAATATATAATTTTTCTTTTGGTTGGAATAGATTTATTTAGAAAAATATGGTGGGAGATGAAAACTATCAATTTGAATAGGTTGAAATTTGAATCATTATAAAAGAGAAAATATAATTCTAAACCCAATTTTTATTTTTGATTGTTCTAGATACATATGGTATCTATAACATAATCTAAGGTGAAAGGGAAATACATTTATTTCCATGTAGTTTTGTTCTGGGAACTAGAACCCTAATTTCCTGTATTTTTTAGCAACTAAAAAGTTATCTTTAGAAAATAGAAAATTATATCATTTCTTTTTCAAAATAATTATTAAAAATTATAATTCTAAACTTCATCCATTTCTACACATTTCATTAGTTTACATCATTTTCAAATTCTAAATAATAATAGAAGATTTATGTTATTGAAGGTGAACAATTATACTTTTGTTAGCCTTTTCCTTTGTAAAAGGGTGACATTGGTTTTTTCTTTTACCCAACAGGCACACAAAGATGCATATAAGCAATTACACTAGATATGTTGACTAGGGAAACCCTTGATCAAAGGGAAAGCCCTAGTGGGAATGATGCCCACAAGATGATGTGCCAATATAAATATTCCTTGTTAGAGGATGGACCCAGTTAGTAGTTTATTACAACATTTAGTATAATGAGTCCCAGTTAGCAGACTTTGAATCCCTTTTAGGAGATCCCAACCCTATTAGGAGTTGTGGTGTAATGTATGCAAGAAGAGCCCACTTCTCAAACATGCAATTTCAACTACAAGAAGAGCTCACTACTCAAACAAGTAATTTACTAGTATTTTCTTCTTTCCTTTATACTTTCCTCTATCCTATCAACTAGACCAATCACTTTTAGACCTTGTAGACCAGGTCACAAACCTTGGATCTAAATACCAAACCTTGGATCACTTACCAAAACCTTAGCAATGAAGTTTCCTTCAATTTTGCACTGCTCTACTCAACTTCGCATTTCGTACTCTTTGTTGCTTTATGAACATTCACAATTTGCATTCATCCATATCAACATATATAATGGCAAATGAAAGTGTCCTTCCTTTATATCAATTCCATAAAATAATTCCTTGAGTTGGTTGTTAGTCCTTCTCAATTAATTATTATAGGACCACATTAAGAACATGTTACACTTAGTGATAACCTTAATCTTTCGCTTGTAACTTGAATAACTTTCCATACACACAATATTATGATGAATGAGCTTAGCCACATTGTCCTAAACACATCTTCTCCATGTCCTCAACCTTGATCCTCAAGATATCAACTCTACTAAGAGATATAACAACATTACCAGAACATGCCTCTATAAACTCTATCTCGGAATAGAAATCAGCAGAACTTAAATAACTTCTTCTAGACTTATCCTTTCTACTTCTGATGTTAACTAAATATACTAGATAATCCAAAGTATCTCCCATAATCTTAAGTGGTTATCATGCTCAACTAGTCATCCGTACTAACTTAATCTTCCCTCTATTCTTCTATCAAATACCACAGAAGACATCAAACATTCTATGTTGACATCAATGACAAACTCAGTCATGAATGTAATATATCATCATCAAATGTATCTTCCAACATTGCATGGGTAAAATTTGAAAAAAACCACATACACAGACTACCTACTTCATTTATTATAGAGAAACACACCATGAGCTTGCAAAGGCTAGTGCCTTATCCATTGGGCCATAGAGTCATAAATTAGCATACACAATCATTAAGAAATTGGATGGTGGAGAGGAAGGGTAGCCAACACAAGAAAATAACTCAAGAAAAGAAAGGGAAAGTACAAAGTTAAACTAAAGAAAACAAACAAAGGGACTAAACATAACTATCGTAAAATACATGGATTACCTATTTTCAATTAGCAATCTGGTATAATTTCAAATCTTGAGCAATATAGGTCATGGGTAGCACCTCACCACTTTGGTATGCCAGTTTGAAGGAGTTTCTTTCAAAATCTTGATGAATTGTGAATGACGCCTTCTAAAGTGTATCAAAATTTTCATGCATGCCTTTAGGTGCTCTCCGTTTATCCCATAATAGTACAATATCTCCCACCATAAACTTTTGGGGTCTAGTTCTTTTATCAAACAAATTCTTCACCCACATTTGATGTTATGTAATGTGGTCTACAATCTCCTCCCTTTCCACTTCAACTTTTCTTAGATGTAGGATCTTCTTTTCTAAACCATCTCTGTAGATGTCATCTTCTAACATGGTTCTCAATTCGCTAGTAGCCAATTCTAAAGATAGGGGGAGACTTGCCTCAACTTTGTAAACTAAATCAAAGGGAGAAATGCCAATTGAACTTTTGGGAGTCACCCTATTAGCCTAGAGTACATGAATTTTCTTGTGACATCCTCTTTGATTGTCTGACACAAGTTTTCTCACAATATTTACTAAGTTCTTATTACTAGACTCTACTTGACCATTCCCTTGCAAAAATTAATAAGATGAGTGGCTAAATGTTACACCACACTTAAAATAGAACTCAGTAATTTCAATCAAAGAGAAATATTTTTCATTATCTATCACTATTTTAGTGGGTACACCAAATCTTACTAAAATATTTTCTTTTATGAACTTTCATACCACTTCGGAGGTAGTTTTCTTTGTTTCTTTTTCCTCCACCCACTTTGTGAAGTAATTTGTTGTGGTAATTATATAAGTATGACAAGCACTAGATATAGGATTTATAGGGCCAATAAAGTTGAGACCCCATTGTTGGAAAGGGCCTTCGATTATCGTTGGTCTAAGGCACAATGAGACCATTTGAGGTTTACCAATGAACATTTTACATTTCTCACATTTTGACACCCAGTGGTAGGAATCTTTGAACATTCTTGGCTAGTAATAGCATTATCTAAGTATATTGAAGGAAATAACTAAAAAGGAGAAGTGTCCACCACAAGCATCATCATCAAATGTCTTTAACAATCTCTCTTGCTTTTGTTTATCCATGCATCTAAGGAATGTTTTGTCTATTGATCTTTTATATAGTCTATCTTCCCAAATGAAATATTTCATAGCTTTCAGTTTTAGGTCTCATCTCTTTTTTGTTGTCAATCCTTCAAGGAATTCACCATAAGTTAGGAAATATATAATATTTTCAAGCCATGGGTCTTGTAGACTTGTTGATAGAACCAATTGTTTTGTTGTAGGCTCTTTATTCACTTCATTTTTTGCCATAGCCTTCAAAAAAGCATTTCCTCTTATCAATTTTGCAAGTTTGATTTCTATGTCATACGCATGTGTATCTTTGCTATCCACATTCCTCTATTATTACATCCTACATCTAGCTAGGTTAATATGTTATTTACTACGACATCATGCACTAGAGAATGAGAATGTAAAACATAAAATCTTATTTATTTTTAATGCTTTTACCATAGCAAAGGCATGTTTCTCATTCTGAGAATATTTGATCTCATCTTTCTTTAGAGGTATGCTCATAAAAGAAATGAGGGCCTAGACTCCTTCTCTTTTCTCCTACAGAAGGATAGCTAATAAAGTATGTTCAGAAGAGTAACAATAAATCATGAAATCCTTTTTGTAATCTAGATGATATAGGATAGGGGCATGGGCTATGGCATCCTTTATGTCTCTGAAAGATTGCTTCCCAAGATCACTCCATTAAAAATTTGAGTTTCCCTTCATCATGTCCATAATGCATTTAGTGATCTCAGAAAAATCTGTGATGAAACTTCTAAGAAAATTTACCTAACTACAAAATGATTTTACTCCAATTTTATTTGCAGGAACACTCACTCTTTGGATAGCTTTGAATCATTTTGGATCAATTCTTATACCTTCCTAAGATTCTTACGCCTCTACACATAGTGTAAATATTGTTTGTTGAGGTTGTGGAAGGCCAAATGCTATTTTTGCAAGTGAGCCCTAGGTAAGAAGACAAGCTTGCTAAGGTGCAAGGAGATGCTTGTAAAGAGTTTTTGTAATAAATAGATGATTGGCATGGGCCAATATTGAGTTGGAAATGTAGGAGTAGTGTATGAATGAAGAAAAACTCAAAAGAGGAGATTGGGTATGGAGTTTGATGCTTGTGGTAGAAGAAACACTAACATTGCCTATAAAACCATTAAAAGTAGTGTATTTTGAATCCATATAGTATAGACATTGCTAGAACCCTAGACCTACAAAATATTCAAGGGTTGGTCACAGGTAAAAAAATTCTATTATACACCAAGGGGATTTATTAAGTGTTTTTGTGAGTTTTATCTTTTCCCTTGTCTTTAAGAGGGCTAATAGGCGTTCTTAGGGCTACAAGGCCTAAATAGTCAATTTGTTGATTTGGCACAAGAAGAAATTGGAATAATGGTGTTGTGTCATGTCCCCTTTTTAAATAATTAAAAATAATAAACTTTGCTAAGGCAGGTAGGCTCCGAAAAAGTGAAGTTTCGGAAAAAAGGGATAATCTTTGGAAACTGATGGACTAATAAATAAAAATTATTATTAAATTATATTTTATTAACCCCTCTTGGACGTGAGTTAGGGTTATGCCCTCTTTTAAGGGGTTTGGAAGCACTTTGGGCTCATTCCAGAACTTGATTTTTGCTCATTTCTTTGTTGTTCCTCAGAGGCTGCCAAACCTGTGGAGGAGACCCAAGAATGGAAGTTTACAGGTTTCCAAGAAGGCTAAGGATGGGATTTTGAAGTCGTTCCATGTACATGTTCATGCAGAGTTTGCCTTTGTGTTGAACAATGCAGATTTGTGGGTTTTCAGGTGTGTTTTTTGTAAGAGTTTGGTGTTTCTGATTGAGTATTTCATATCAGTTTGGGTTGCTGCTATATATTAGACATTAAGATGTTAAAATAGATCTGAATATATGTATTTTGATATGATTATACTTCTATGGTAGGTTATTAGTGTTTTTGTGGTGTTTCTGGCTATTTTGTGTTGTTTTCGGGAGCTTGATGAGCATTGTTTTTGTCCTCTGTTTGGGAGCTATTGTAAAAATTTTATACAGATCTAAAAATTTCGCTTTGTAGGCTGTTACACTATTGAAATTTTTATAAAAATGTCCACTTTCAGATTTATTAATAATATGTGAAGCTGTGAAGTATTTGGCACTATTTTTGGCATACCCGATTCGGGGTTTATTGAGAAATTGGAGGATCTTTGAAATATTAGTTGTTTGATCTTAAAGATCTGATTAGAGGCTTGAAATATCATATAAAATTAGAAAAGGGACATTACAGTGGTATCAGAGCTATGATCTTGCTAGCCTGAGGGTTTGTAGAAGTTTGCATGCAACTAAGTGAAAGAGAAAAAAGATATTTGCAGTGAGAAAAAAATAAAGAAATTTTGGTCAAACCTCCAGTTGAAAGTAAAAGTACAAAATCCAAGGGAGGGAAAAGTATGGCTGATCCAAATGAGATGGCAAAGAAATTATTCCAAGACATCCAAAATACTCAGAAGCAAACAATGGATAGTTTGGTAGAAACTAGAGAGGCTTTGCGAATATTGACAGAAAAACTGCAAGGAGTTGCATCTATTAATGAGAAAGGGAGCATTTCAGAGGAGCTAGGAAATGTAAAATCCACACCATCTAAATCAACCAAAACTATCTTCTTTCCTACAAATGAGCCACCAGTACCGAATCTAGCCCTTAATCCTATGGAAGAGGTTACAGGTAACTTGATTGCATTAAGAGCTACTTACAATGGCTTAGATGATGACTTTCGCAGTTTGGTTCCTTTTAGAGAATATGTGGCTATGATGAACACTTTGATGCCCAAGAAAGAGAACAAGAGGGAGTATGACATAAATGGAAGAGAGCTCAAAAATAAAATAAGCAAGTTTACAACACCTACTTTTGATGGAACAAATAAAATTTCAGCTAGAGCATGGCTACAAAAATTACAGACTTTCTTCACACTTAACCCCATGAAGGAGAGTGATGCTATTCAATTTGCAAGTCTACACTTCGAAGATGCAACCTATGATTGATGGTACCATGGAATGACTACTCAAGGTCATGATCAGGTAACTACATTTGATGATTTTAGTCAAAGAGTGATAGATAGATTTAACCTCAAGGATGATGAAGAGTACTTTAAAGAATTGTCAAAGTTGAAGCAAACCAAATCAGTTAATGAGTATATAGAAGAGTTTCAAAAAGTGGCTATTATGGTACCTGATATGATTGAAAAGAAGATTGTTTATCTTTTTCTTAATGTTTTAGACAATTCTATTAAGGGTTTGGTTAAGGCTTTCTCGCCCTCAACCTTATAGGAAGCTATCAAAAGAAGCTTGCAACTTGAAACTTGCGTGCCTATGAAACCAATCACTAATCAAAAACCCCCAAATCTTTGGCAACATAAGGGAAATTTTTAGAAAATGACTTTCCCAACACTACCACCAAAAGATATGATAAATGTGGCAAAAAAGAAGGTATATGAAGAGACTAGGAGTGAATTACAAAGGAAAAAGCTTTGTTTTACTTGTAGAGAACCATGGGTTCTAGGACACAGATGTTTGGGGAAAGGTCAAGTGCACTATATTGAAATTGCTTCAGAATCTGATTTAGATGAGCATGAGGAATTTCATGAAACTAAGGAGGAGGTAGAAGAAGAGAAAGAAAAAGAAATCAGCAAGGATGTCACTTTAGTAGCATTATCAGCTGTCCCAAGATACCATCCCTTTCAAAGTCGAGGGGTACTAGCAGGGCAAAGGTTTACAGTTCTTCTTGATAGTGGGGTAACTCACAATTTTATTGATGAGGGATTTGTCATGAAAAGAGGGCTTAAGGCAGAAGATTTTGAGGGATTCAATGTTACTGTAATTGATGGATTCGCTATGCCTTGCACACGGGTGGTGAAACAACTCAAGATGACCTTAGGAGATTATGAGTTATGTGATGACTTCTATGTGGTTGGTATTGGGGAGATAGATCTTGTATTGGGTGTTCAATGGTTGCACTTAATTGGAGGCTATTACATGAACCATCAAACTATGGAGTTTAAATTTCATTCTAATGGGAAAGAAGTCATATTGAGAGGCTTATCAAATGGAGCACCTAAGGCAGTCTCTGCAAAGAGGATGGAGAGGACTTTTCGAAGAGGACAAGTAGCATGGGCAGTAGGAGTCATAATCCATCCAACAAGCTCTCCAAAGAATCAAGGTAATTTCCATTTTAAAATTCAAAATATTCTTGATAAGCATAGTATAGTTTTCAATGACTTGCCTTAAGGATTACCACCAGATAGAGGTTTTGAGCATGTTATAGAGTTAGAACAGGGTGCCAAACCAGTTATAACAACCCCATACTGCCATCCAAGAGGTTATAAGAAAGAAATTGAAAAACCTATTAAAGAACTCCTTGACATGGGATTCATAAGGCCTAGCTCTAGTCCATTTGCATCATCTGTGGTACTTGTCAAGAAAAAAGATGGTAGAATGAGAATGTGTATAGACTACAGGGCTCTGAACAAGAAGACCATAAAAAATAGGTATCCCATACCATGCATAGATGAAATCATTGATGAGTTACATGGTACTTTATACTTCTCAAAAATTGACTTAAGATCAGGGTACCATCAAATCCGAATGAGGAGTGAAGATGTGGAAAAGACTGCTTTCAGATGTCACTATGGGCACTTTGAATTTCTTGTTATGCCATTTGGCCTCACTAATGCACCTACAACATTCCAATCTTATATGAATAAGGTATTCAACCAGCATCTTCAAAAATTTGTTTTGGTATTTTTTGATGATATCTTGATTTACAGTAAAACATGGAAGAGCATCTAAAGCACATAGACACTGTTTTGGGAATCTTGGGGCAGCAATCCTTCTATGCTAAGCTATCTAAATGTGAGTTTGGTTTGATAGATATCCTATATTTGGGACATATTATAAGTTCTAAAGGAGTGCAGGTTGATCAACAAAAAATCCAGGCAATTTTGGATTGGCCTCCACCCACTAATCTTACATAGTTGAGAGGTTTCTTTGGTTTGTGTAGCTACTATAGGAGATTTGCCAAGGGATTTTCTCAGCTTGCTACCCCCTTGACTGATTTGACAAAGAAATGAGCTTTTTTTTGGATAGAAGAGGCACAAAACACATTTGATAAGCTTAAGGAGGTAATGAGTTCATGCGCTGTGCTTGCAATTCCATATTTCTCTTTACCTTTTGTTGTTGAATGTGATGCTTCAGGAGAAGGTATAGGGGCTGTCCTAACTCAAAGGGGACATCCAATAGCATTTGAGAGTAGAAAATTAAATCAATGAGAGAAAGGTTACTCCATCTATGATAAGGAAATGTTGGCAATCATGCATGCACTTCATAAGTTTAGACAATATTTGGTATGTGAAAGATTCATTGTAAAGATAGACCATAATAGCCTCAAGTTCTTCTTGAACCAAAGGGATTTGAATGATCATCAACAAAAATGGGTTATAAAATTGCAAGCTTATGATTTTGATATTGAATACATGAAAGG
Source organism: Cupressus sempervirens (assembly GCA_028749045.1). Classification (NCBI taxonomy): domain Eukaryota; kingdom Viridiplantae; phylum Streptophyta; class Pinopsida; order Cupressales; family Cupressaceae; genus Cupressus; species Cupressus sempervirens. Next base: position 349,478,589 of record CM053786.1, on the reverse strand, counting down.
AAAGAATAATGTGGTTGCTGATGCTCTCTCAAGAAAGCCCACTTTGTGTTCCTTAACATCTATCTCTGTTGATTGGAAAGTCTCCATAATTTTAGATTATGCTAAAGATTCCTTTTCCACCAAGATTTTGGATAAGTTAGTGGATGATAACAAGTACAAGGTTGTTGATGAATTGATTTATTACAAGAACAGGATCTTCTTAGTGCCAGGATCAAAAACTAAGGAGAGGGTATTGAGGGCCTTTCACGACACACCTTTGGCTGGTCATCAGGGATACTTCAAGATGTATAGGAAAATTTGAGAGTGGTTTTCATGGAAGGGTATGAAGGAGGATGTCCTTAAACACATTAAGGAATGTATGGTATGCCAACAAAGAAAGAGTGAGCAAAATTTTCATGCAGGGTTGTTGCAGCCACTTCCTATTCCTGAACAAAAATGGGAAAGTATTTCCATGGACTTCATCACTGGGTTGCCCAAGGTTCAAGGTAAGGATTGCATTTATGTGGTGGTAGATAGACTAACTAAGTATGCACATTTCTTTCCTATCACATCTGATTTCAAGTCATCACAAGTGGCCAAATTGTTCTTCAAAGAAATTTTTAGATTACATGGCTTGCCTAGAAACATTGTTAGTGACCAGGACAGTAGATTCCTCAGCTCTTTTTGGAAGGAGCTCTTTCATTTGGTAGGAACTGAACTCACTCCTAGTACTAGCTATCACCCTCAAATAGATGGACAAACAGAGATAGTTAATAAATGGATAGAGGGATATTTGAGAAACTATGTTTCAAATCAACAACATGCTTGGGTGAAATGGTTACACCTAGGAGATTATTGTTACAATACATCTCATCACATGTCTATTGGTATGCCTCCTTTTCATGCTCTTTATGGTTATGATTCCCTTTCCTTTTTTGATCTAATACTTTTTGATAGTAGAGTACCTGCAGCAAGTGATTTCGTCAAGCAAAGCCAAGACATAATAAGGTCCCTCAAGGATAATCTACAACATGCACAAAAGTTCCAACAAAAGTTATATGCTGATAGGAAAAGGATTGAAAGATCTTTTGAAGTGGGAGATTTGGTATTTTTTAGGTTGAAGCCATATAAGCAAAGCACCTTGAACAGGAGTGGGGTAGAAAAACTCAAGCCAAGGTTCTATGGGCCTTATAAGATCGTCAAGAAGGTAGGAGAGGTAGCTTATGAATTGGAGCTCCACCAAAAAGAAAAATACATAATATTTTCCATGTATCTTTCCTAAAGAAGGTTCTAGGCCAGCAAACCATAGTATCTATAGAATTACCACCTCTTAATGATGATAGGAAATTAGTTTTGATACCAGAAGAGATTTTGGATACAAGAGAGAAAAGATTGAGAAATAGGAGCGTCATAGAGCATTTGGTCAAATGGAAAGGATTACCATTAGAGGATGAAACTTGGGAAGGAGCACATATTCTTGAGAATTCCAACCTTCATTTCTTGATGATAATAAATATTTGGGAGGGGAGGATTTGTCATGTCCCCTTTTTAAATAATTAAAAATAATAAACTTTGGTAAGGCAGGCAGGCTCTGAAAAGGTGAAGTTTCGGCAAAAAGGGCTAATCTTTGGAAACCAATGGACTAATAAATAAAAATTATTATTAAATTATATTTTATTAACCCATCTTGGAGGTGAGTTAGGGTTATGCCCTCTTTTAAGGGGTTTGGAGGCACTTTGGGCTCATTCCAGAACTTGATTTTTGCTCATTTCTTTGTTGTTCTTCAGAGGCTGCCAAACCTATGGAGAAGGAGACCCAAGAATGGGAGTTTGCAAGTTTCTAGGATGGCTAAGGATGGGATTTTGAATCCATTCCATGTGCATGCTCATGCAGAGTTTGCCTTTGAGCTGAACAGTGCAGATTTGTGGGTTTTCAGGTGTATTTTTTGTAAGAGTTTGGTGTTTCCGATTGAGTATTTCATATCAGTTTGGGTTGCTGCTGTATATCAGACATTAATATGTTAAAATATATCTGAATATATTTATTTGGCTATGATTATACTTTTGTGGTAGATTATTAGTGTTTTTGTGGTGTTTTCAGCTATTTTGTGTTGTTTTCGGGAGCTCGATGAGCATTGTTTTTGTCCTCCGTTTGGGAGCTGTTGTGTAAATTTTATACAGATCTGGAAATTTCATTTTGTAGGCTGTTATGCTGCTGAAATTTCTATAAAAATGTCCACTTTCATCTTTATTAATAATATGTGAAGCTGTGAAATTTTTGGCACTATTTCCGGCATACCCGATTCGGGGTTTATTGAGAAATTGGTGGATCTTTGAAATATTGGTTGTTTGATCTTAAAGATCTTATTAGAGGCTTGAAATATCATATAAAATCAGAAAGGGGACATTACATGTTGAATGATGGGGAATGAGTCAAGAACCTTAGCAACAAGGTTAAAAAATATTTTTGAAGAACTTGGTGTTCTTGGGGAAGTTTTGGCAATATAGGCCAAAGAATACACTTTTAGATGAATTGGGAGAATGGCATTGAAGTTTGATTTGGTGGGTTAGTTTATTGGAAAAAGGGGACCATAAAGGGATCCTATAAGCTAGGGTTAGGAGAGAAGACCCTATAGTGGGCTAGGAGTAGCCTAGGAAGACCTAGAAATCTCTTCGTTGAAGAAGCTCCCCATCAAAGTGGTATCAGAGCCAAAAGATTAGGCTTGTGGTGGCTTGACATATTCCACTGAGTCAAGTGGATCCTTTAAGATAGTGACCAATGTAGAGTTGGAAAAGGAAGTAGATTAGAAAAAGAAGTTGTTAGAAGAAAAGATGAGGGTTCTAGATGAGTCCCTATAGGAGAGGAAAGACAAGTTGAAAGAGATAGAGGATGCAACCCAAGCTAAGGAAGATGAAGATTTTGGTAAGGGTAGACAAAATGTAAGTTTGGAGGATTAGATACCTAAACCAGATCCTCCACTTAGTGAGAAGGAACCATTCCTAAAATCCCTCAAGGTATTTGGAGGGAAGAGCCCAGAGAATGTTTCTTTATTCTATGGTAAGATGGATGCAGAGGTAGTCTTAGAAGGGCTAGAGAGAATTCAGAACTACTTTGAGTCTGAAGGGGCAACAAAGGCCCAAAAGGTGAGGTTTGCAAAGTCTAGGTTGAATTGTCAAGCTTCAACATGGTGGAATTTTATGCATGAAGAAAGAGAAAGTGAGGGGAAGAAGCCTATAGCTAATTGGAAAGCAATGGTGGAAAAGATCAAAGAAACATATCTACGAGAGGATTATGAGATTTAAATCCATAATCAAAAGTAGAATATCAAGCAAAAATATCTTGATGTAGCTACCTCTACTAAGGAGTTTCAGAAGTAGGCACTAAGGTTGAAGGTGCAAGAACTAGAGAGTATCAAAATGGCTAGGTACCTAAATGGCCTTAAATGGTCCATACAAGACGAGTTGAGTTTTTTCAATCTCATCACCCTTCAGAGCTATTTTCAAATGGCTAGGAAGGTGGACAAAAATTTGAGGAAGAAAGGATACTCAAGTTCTAAGAATAGGGGCAGAGGTAAAGACTTTAGAGGTGGCTCAAGGGGAGGCTCTAGTGGTAAGAGTATTGAGAATAAAAACTATGGATGCTCTAAGTGGAGTGAGCAGACCAATGAAACCAGTTAAAGGGGAGGCTCTAGTAGAGGTAGAGGATCCAACAATGGCGGCAAGGGTAGGTATGGAAACAACAACTAAGGTTCACACTTCAGTAATATGAAGTGCTACAACTATGGTAATTTAGGGCACCCTTCTTATAGATTTACAGAAAAGGCATCATCTTCTTATGGGAAAAAGAAAATTACATGTGTCGAAGAATAGGACAATCAGAAGGAAGAAGAAGTGGACCTTGATGGGGAGAAAGGTTAAAATGTCATGTTCAAGAGGGTATTGGTTAAGGATACAATCAAGGATGAGCCAAAGAAGAGGAGAGAATTGTTTAGAACCACATGCAAAATATTGAGCAAAGTATTCAAGGTGATCATAGACTCAGGGTCTACTAATAATGTTTTGTCAGAGGAGGCAATAAAAAAGCTAGGTTTCACCAAGATTCCACATGTGTGTCCTTACAGGGTGACTTGGTTGAATAAGGGGCATAATATCCTAGTGAATGAATAAGTGTGGGTAGACATCACCATTGGAAAGTTTCAGTACAAAATATTATTTTATGTGCTTCCCATGGATGGTTATCACCTAATGTTGGGAAGACCTTGGTAGTATGATAGGGAGGTAGTGCATCATGGGAAGGTGAAAAAATATTCCTTCAAGAAGGATGGATTCACTTATAGGATCTATTCTATAGTGGAAGAAGACAAGGTGGATAAGTCTACTGCTAAAACATTTCTCACAAGTGGAAAGGAATTCCTTAAGGACTTAAAGGAAGGTGAAGGAGTAGGATATGCCATTTTTGTTAAAACCTAAGGAGGAAAATGCATCTACATCTAAACTTATACTTATAGAAGTGCAAGAGCTATTGGACCATTTAAAGACATCATATGTGATGGAGCACCACCAACCCTACAACCTAAGAGGGCCATAAGTTGTCAAATTGACTTCATACTAGGAGCATCATTATGAAACAAAACTACATACAAAATGACTCATGAGAAAAACAAGGAGATTGCAAGGCAAGTTCAAGAGTTGCTTGATCAGGGGCTGATAAGGAAGAGCATTAGTCCATGTGTCATACTAGTGGTCTTAGCATTCAAAAGAGGAGGTAAGTGAAGAATTTGTACTAATTCTAGGGAAATTAATAGAATCACAATTAGGTATAAATTTCCTATTCCTAGGATAGAAGACTTGATGGATTGTCTAGGTGCATCTAAGTACTTCTCCAAAATTGGTCTAAAAAGTGGATACTATCAGATTAGGATGAAATAAATTGATGAAGGGATGTCTACATTTAGGACTACTAAGGGTCTCTATGAGTGGTTGGTAATGCCATTTGGCCTTGCTAGTGCACCAAGTACCTTCATGAGAGTCATGAATGAGGTTTTGAAGGAATGTATAAGGGTTTTTTTTGTGGTATACCTAGATGAAATTATCATCTTTAGCAAGACCAAGGAGGAACATATGAAACACCTAGAGTTGGTATTAACAAAGTTCTAAGAAGATAGGTTGATAGTAAATTTGGAAAAAAGGTGAGTTCATGAAAGAGGAACTAGTGTATTTGGGCTTTGTAGTATCCTAAGGGAGTCTTAAAATGGACAAGGACAAGGTAGAGACTATTTTGAGTTGGCATAGACCTGGATCTGCTACCGAGGTCATGAGTTTTCCTAGATTGAAACAATTTTATAGGAAGTTTGTAAGAAGGTTTAGTGAAATATGTGCACCTATGATGGATACAATCAAAGGGGGCATGAAGACCAAATTTATGTGGACCAAGTCAATAGATCAGAGTTTTGAGAGGTTGAAGAAGGAGGTACCAACCCATCCTATCTTGGTTCTACCTAGTTTTGAGAAACCGTTTGTGGTGGAATGTGATGCTAGTAACATAGCAATTGGGGTAGTTTTGAGCTAGGAGGGCAAACCAGTAGCATTTTTTAGTGAGGGGCTTAATAAATTCAAGACAAGGTACTCATCATATGACCTAGAGCTTTATGCAATTTTTCAAGCCCTCAAGAAGTGGAGGCACTATGTGTTTCCTAAGGAGATTTTTATCATCAGAGACAACCATTTTTTGAGTTTCATTAACTCACGGGAGAAGCTAAGTCTAAGACACATCAAGTAGATGGAGATCTTGTAGTTATGTACTTTCACTATCAAGCATAAGAAGGGGACAAACAATAGGTAAGAGGTCAAGTTGTAGAGCATTGGCCTGGATGTTTTCAAAGATCTGTATGAGGGGGACACTAATTTCTCAGAGGTTTATAAGGTATGCACTAATTTTGCTAATCATTTCCATAGTTATTTTACTTAATATAACCTATAGAATGGACTATTGTTCAAGGGTCAAAAATTGTGCATCCCAAGGGCATCTATGCGGGAGAATCTCATACAAGTAAAAGCACAAACTTGTGTCACCCTTTTGTAAAGGAAAATGCTAACAAAAGTATAATTGTTCACCTTCAATGACATAAAATTGGTATTATTATTTTGAATTTGAAAATGACATAAACTAATAAAATGTGTAGAAATGGATGAAGTTTAGGATTATAAATTTTAATAATTATTTGGAAAAAGAATTGATATATTTTCCTATTTTTTATAGATTATTTTTTAGCTGCTAAAAAATGGTAAAAATTAGGGGTCCAGTTCCCACCACAAAACTGTATGGAAATAAACTTATTTTCCTTTGATCTTAGACTATGTTATAGATAACATATATATCTAGAAAAATCAAAAATAAAAATTGACTTTAGACCTATACTTTCTCTTTTATAATGATTGAAATTTTGACTCACCTAAGATCGATAGTTTTTATCTCCCACCACATTTTCTGAAACAAATATATTATAACCAGGAGAAAAATCATACATTCTAGAAGAGGACTCTTTCCTCTAGAATGTCATATAACTTTTATACTTTTATTATATAATTTAATATTTTTTTCTTTCTCAAAATTTGTATCTTTTCAAGTGTTAAAATATGTGCTTGTAGAATTTTATAATTACAATATACTATATCTAATTAAGACACTATAAAATCTATATGAGAATATTTTTGACTAGTGCTCTATAAAATGGTTTTCATATGTTATTAAAAAATTATCATAAAAAATAGTAAGAGTTATTGAAATGCCACTTTTCTAAAATAATTTTATTTATTTAGTAATTGGATACAAACTAGTATGAAACATGCATTTAGTAGACATTTTCAATTGAAAAAGTGTGATACCATATATACCTTAGCTATAATGAATTCATCTAGATCATATATTAAAAAAAAAAAGGTTTTTAGATAGAAATACTCAAATTCAGTCATTCTGAGAAGTCAGCCTAAAAACTGACACAACTTTGTACTTTTACCCATATAAGAGAAGCACAATGGGAGAATGAGTGAGAACTTTGGTCTAAACAAGACCTTGGACCTTGTGGAAAGGTTCTATTACTACCATAAAATGTAGAGAGATGTTAGGAGGTATGTGGAGCAATGAAACATATGTCAAAAGGAAAAGGAAACTTCATCAAATGTTCAGCTCTACCAACCTCTTCCAATTCCTAATAGGCCTTGGGAGTGCATTAGCATGGACTTTATAGTGGGCTTACTAAGGACTAGGAAAAAGATGGATATTTTCTTTGTGGTAGTAGATAGGATCAACAAGATGAGCCACTTCATACCATGCAAGACTACACATGATGCAAGTAATGGTTTCAGCCTATTCTTCAAGGAGGTGGTTAGGATACATGACTTGCCAAGGAGTATAGTAGTTAACAAGGATGCTAAGTTTATGGGGTACTTTTGGAAGACCCTATGGAAGAGGCTTGGAAAACACCTAGCACATATCTCATCCAACTATCCTCAAACTAATGGTCAGGCAGAGGTGATAAACAAGGTATTGGGCAATTTATTAAGGTGGCTAACCAAGGAATATGGAAAAGGTTGGGAGAAAGTTATTCCTCGAGCTGAATTTGCATACAATGATATCAAGAATAGGACAATGAGGTTAAGTAATTTCCAAGTGGTATATGGCACTCACCCAAAAGGTATAATGGATTTAAGGGACCTACCTTCACATGACATGATTAGTGGGCAAGCTTATGACTGTGTGCAATCAATGAAGGAGGTACATGATCAAGTGAAGCAAACTTTGATGGAAGCCAATCAGAAGTTGAATGAGAAGAAGGATGAGGGGAGGAGAGAGTTGTCATTTCAAGTAGAAGAATTGATGATGGTGTATCTCAACAAGGCTAGGTTACAAAATGGAATCCATAGAAAGTTGTAGATGAAGAGGATTGGGTCATGTAAGATCCTTGAGAGGTATGGACCTAATGCCTACAATGTAGATCTACCAAAGGATATGGTTGTTTCTCCAATTTTCAATGTGAAAGGCCTAGTACCATACAAAGTTCCTAAGATGGATGACATAGAGTATTAGGAAGAGTTTAAAAAGGATGTAGTAGACCAGAGGGTACCTGGAAAGAAGCAACCATAGGTTGAGAAGATATTAGACTCTAGGGTGAAGAAGAGCACAAGCAATAAGGTCTACAAGGAGCATTTGGTGAAATGGATCGATTTACTTGAGGCTAATCCAACTTGGATTTCTAAGGGTGACTTCAAGATGCTAGGCATCAAATATAAGTTCTTATCTCTAGTAGTACCTTAAACTTCTTCATACAGGGGTAGGATGGTTCAAGAGCACCTAGGGTAAGGTCAAACTCTAAGTCTAATTTTCTATTTTTAGATGGTCTAACCAAAAATTAGGATAATAAGGACTATTGATAAATTCCTAAGGTGTGTTTAGGATGTTTGAGTTGATGGGTTTTGCATTAGGAGTCTAATTTGGTCGATTAGGTCTTGATAACAAGAAATTGCAAAATTTGCTTTAAGAGGCAAACTGAGGTGAAATGGAATGAAAAGGGGAAAAATTGTATGTAAAGATGGCCCTTATATGCTCTAAGATCATTATAGGTGGTTTAATAACATTATTTTCAAGTTTGAAGAATCTAGGAGCAAAATTGGAAAAGTTGTCAAAAAGTTGCATTGACAACTTTTCAATTTTGCAAAATTGCTTGACAAGTTTTTAAGTAGTATTTGCAAAACCAAAAAGTTGGGCAATTATGGTTCAAACTATAGCCTAGAATGAAGTATGAAGTATACTTAATACTTTTTCAACTCAATTCCAAGGGTTGGACAATTGGGTGTACAAACAACACCTATAGGAGGACCATTTTTGAGCATTTGAAGCACAGTTTGAAGTTTTGGTTGGAATTTTGGATTGAATAAGGAACTAATTTTAATGGATTTGGATTTATTTTTTTATGCCTCGAATTTATGTGCCATTTTTATTTTTTGAAATAAGCATTTGATATAGTTTAGAAAATTATTTGTTTCGATTAATCCTTTTGTCTAGTTTTGTGTAACAAGAATGGAATGGGCTATAGCTTGAGTTTCCTTGGTCTAATCACCATGGCTCTTGGAGACCTAGAAATAGCCTTTGTATATAGTGTAAATATGGTTTGTGGAGGTATTGAAAGGCCAAATACTATTTTAACAAGCAATCCCTAGGCAAGTAGACAAGCTTGGCAAGGTGCAAGGAAATGCTTGTAAAGATTTTTTGTGATGAGTAGATGATTTGCATGGGTTAATCTGGAGTGCGAAATGTAGGAGTAGTCTATGAATGAAGAAAAAATCAAAGGAGGAGGTTGGGTATTTAGTTTTGTGCTTTTGGAGGAAGAAACATCAACATTGCCTTTAAAATCCTTAAAAGTGGGGTATTTTTAATTTGTATAGTACAAACATTGTTGAAACCCTAGACCTGCAAAATCTTCAAGGGTTGGTCAAAGGGAAGAAAATTCTAGCATACACCAAGGGGAATTATTAAGTTTTTTTTAATTTCTAGCTCTTTCCTTGTTTCTAGGAGGGCTAATAGGGGCTCTTACGACTAAAAGGCCCAACTAGTCAATTTGGTGATTTGAGTGAGAGGAACTTCAAAGAAAGGTGTAGAATGATGGGGAATGAGTCAAGAATCTCAGCAAGAAGGTTCAAACTTATTTTTCAAGCACTTGATGTTATTGGGGAATTTTTGGCAATCTAGACAATAGAATGCATTTTTAGGTGAATTGGGAGAATAGCATTGAAGTTTGAATTGGTAGGTGAGTTTCTTGGACAAAGAGGGTTGTAGGGGGATCCTCTAAGCTAAGGTTAGGAGAGAAGACCCTATAGTGGGCTATGAGTAGCCTAGGAAGAGCTAGAAACCTCTTAGTTGGAGAAGCTTCCCATCATTTAGTCCTTCAATCTTGTCCCATACTCTATTTCGGTAGTTCTTCAAACTATGGTTCTCCATAGAGTATTAACCCTTTAATTGGCATACAATCAGCTCGGCATCATCTCGATCTCATAATATCTTTAGCCCTTTTTCTTTTGTAGGAAATATTTTGAGTATTAAAGCTTTATATTTAGCTATGTTGTTTGTGTTCCTAAACTGTAGTTTAGATGTGATTGGTCTGGGTTCACCTTATGGTGGTATCAATATGATTCCTACGCCTAAGCCAGATGAGGAGCAACTTCCATCAAATTCTAGCATCCAAATTTGTGGTGTTTCTATTTTAGTGGAGGTTTGATTTTTTTCCTCTTCATCTTTTTTTTTATCTACACTATCATCAATGAATAACATGTAGTTTCCAAATTCTAACCCTTGATATAGATTTGGGTCTTGGGATCATCAGATTTCAAAACTATGAATTTCACTTTCTCTTCTAGTTCTACTTTATTTTTCTTACCACCCATGAGGATTAAGGCTTGGGGGAAATTCAATTTTATTTCTACACTTTTATTTCTATGCTGAGATCTCTACAAAAGCTTCTACTTAGTAACAATCCATAACTAGTAGGAATATAAGTGAACATAATAGTTAACAATAATTTCTTCTCTAGTTAGGAGGCTAGGGCTACTTGAGCATCCTTGACCTATGTAAGTAATCAGACTTTCTTACGATCCATTGAGTAGAAATTACCATGGACTTTCGTAAGAGTGAGGCCTAAGGCTTTAGCTAGAGAGGAAGGCTTCACATTATCAGAAACACTTGAATCAATTATACAATTTCTCAACTTACAACCATTTATATCCAAGGATCAATAAAATGGATCAAGTTTCTAACTTGGGGAGGTGGCCAAAATAGAAAACTCTCATCATTAAAAAAGGTTGGACATCATTTACTCTTGCTCTACCATAGAAGTAACATTGTGATTTAAATTTTCACTATCTCCCCTACAATGATCTATGAACCTTTTTAACTCAGTAGGGTTAGATTTCAAGTAATCTAAAAGGGGAATTTGAGTTCTTGAATCTTTACAAAATTGGATCAAATTGAAAGAAATTTTCTCCTTACTAGCCTAAAGAAGTTTCACCCCCTAGGTGACATGTTTAGAACCTAAAGTAGACACATCATTAGCCCTAGTAGGAGGACTACAATTCAGGGTCTTGTTTTTCTGACTTCAAGTTAGTACAATGTATGAGGTCCCATATATTGTAGCATAGTATTCTCCTAGTTTCTCTAAGTCAGATTCATGCTCAAAAAATAAATTTCCAAAGTCCCCATTCGAGCATGAACCTATCTTAGTACTTCTTATTGTAGTGTTACACTCATTAGTTGATAATAACTACATCATACGAGCTATCTTAGTACAAATTTTACTATTATGATCTATTGATAGGTGAAAGACAAAAATGTTCCCTTTTTTATGGGGGGCTTCTATGGAAAGCATTTGTTGTGGATGAGGCCGCTACCAAGTTCTTCCAACGATATTTCTTTTGTCATTGTTTCTCCTAGGTTGATCTTAGAAATTTCATTAGTATGTATTATTAAATCTAGGAAGTTGTAATCTTATGGAAACAATTTCATTAGAAAATTTTTGTATCATTTCATTTGAGGAAGTAGTACCACTGGTACTTGCCCTAGTTTGTATCTCACATTTCCACTTACCCACCGAGATCATGTCATCTTCTAACTCCACGGCCTTTTTCTGTGCATCTTCTAAATCAATAGGATGAGCCCTCCTTCAATCATAACTAATGTTAGGTGGCATAGTGCTTATAAAGAATGTCGTTAGGTTACCTATGATGGGTTTATCTATTGTAGGGATCTTGTCAAAAAAATTATTAAAGAAAGTGACAAAATCTCTCATGTTTATGGAGGCCTACTTCTTGATAAAATTAGATGTGATAACAATATGTCTTCATCCTTGACTATTTTGAATCTCACTTCAAATTTTGTCCTCATTTTAGTCTAACTTGTAATTGTGGAGTCATCTAAATGATAGAACCAATCGGCCATAGCTTTGACTAGAGTTTCAACAAATAATCTAATAGTCACATCTTCATTTCCAACTCCTAGAATATGAGTTGCTGCAAAGAAAGCCTTAATATTTTCATTTGTAGAAATTTTCCCATCTCCTAAAATTTTGGAAAAATTCTTCCTAGAACTTGAAGGAAGTGGCTAATCTGTGGCAAGTTGTAAAGGACCAGTCGTAGAGGCCCAAGCAACTACCATGACTATTTGTGCAAATTATTATGGAAAATTAATAATAGGAGGAGCAACTACTTTGATTAGGGTCAATCCTTGACAAGTGGTAGATAGTGGAGCTTGTGCCTTGTGAGTTGAAGGTGGTATGCTTATGCTCTTCCTATCACTTCTTTGATGGGGTACTTCTAATATGGGGAAGCCAAGTTCTGCAAGCCTTTAGAATACAAGGTATTTCCCACCTTGCTCTTTGGTACTCTAAGAAATCTTCTTTGATCCAAAACATCAAATTAATTCTATTGTCGAGTTATGTGTTCTTCTCTTCTCTGTGCTCTTGAAAGTTCTCTCTTTTGGATTGCTCTTTCTCATGTCTCAACTCTAGATTCTTCTTGTTCAAGCACTTGACTAGTGTTCCTGTAGTGCTCAATATTTCTTCTATATCTTCAGATAAACATGTTTAGGGAAGATATAGTATCTTCTTAGTCATCTTGGAATCCAAGATTAGTTTGGAGTTCATGAAACACGTTCTCATGAGGCAGCACCATATTTCCTCATGTTAAACCCTTTTTCTAGTCTAGTGACTATTCAGATCCCCAACATAGTCACCAAAAATATGTTGGTAACAGATTGTCCTTCTATAAACTCTTGAATGCCCAAATCACAAGAGATGATCATCTAGCAACAATTTGATAATCCATCATCAATTTGATAGATTTCCTCTGAATTAAAAGGTACAACTCCCTTATGAATGTTATTCAATGAATTTGTTTACTTCTTAAACTAAAACGAAAATCCAAGCCATTCCTAGATAGAACTAACTTAGAAAGTGGGTTTTAAATCCTAAAACTAGCCAATCCTAGAAATCTACACATCTTATGACACCCCAAAATTGGTAATGCAATAAAGTATGAGATGCAAACTAAAATGATCAAATTTAACATGCAAATGAATATAACCTTAAACAACACACAAAGATATCTCCCCTAACTTCAAGCAATACTCTAATTGCTTTCAATTTGTTGTATTAAAATAAAAATAAAAAACTATGTTTTGTCATCGCTCCTAATCTAACTTTAGAGAGGTATTCCAAAATCACACATGCAATGTCACAATAAATTATTTGTATAAAACACATTCAATCTTGTCTCTACAACATGAAGTAATTCACACCAAAAATTATCTGACCTTTCTATTAACTTAGAAAATTACATATATAGGCCACCACTTAGAGTTCTTGGCCAGTTACAAATTCATCAGTTATATTAACAGAGCACTTGAATCGCTCAGAAATCCAACAATCATCGATTACAATTTAATACATTAGAGAAAGAAAGTAGAAATGGTTAGAAACCCTCAAAATGGTTCATATTCCTCTCTGATCTGTAATAGTCACCTTGGTGCCAAAACCATATAATTTGTTTCTCAATGGTCACAACAAGTTTAAACCTCCATCGTCGATCTTAAATCAATGGTCATGATTAAAACCTGGCAATCTCTCTTATTTTTTTCATTGTTGCTTGTTCACAACTGTCATTCATATGATACTTTTAACCCATGCGATGATGCGATGATTATCCTGGATTACTATTTGTAGCTTTACAACTTAGAATCTTTTAACTGCAATACCATCTACAATGTTGCGATTACTAACTATTATTTCATTTTGCAGCTTTGCAACTTGGAATCTTCACTCATGGCTTAACCGTGGGATGATGTGATCCGTTAATTTTACTATTTTGGCTCTTTATCACCACTTCACAACTTTGACCTCAAGTTAACTTTAACTATTTATGACATTGTAGAAGCTTTAAACTTGACTACCCTGGGTTACTTTTCACACTTTCACCACCTTAACTTTTGATTAGCTTTAATTACTTATGATTTTTTGATGACTAGCTATCTCCTTTCTGCAACTTTGCAACCTTCTTTGAGAGCTAATCATTGACACCTTGCGATGTTGTGGTGACTACACTGAAGATTGCTATCCTGTTTCATGGCTTCATGACCAAAGAATTTAATTACTACTAAAACTACATGACTATGTGATAACCATGTGAAATTTACTACCACAATTCATCACAACCTCCCAACTTGGAGCCCTAACTCAAATTTTAACCTTGCAACACTGTGATTACATGCCTTTTCTCCTTCACAACCTTAACATCCGGTTACCTTTAACCACCTACAAAAAAGCAATGACTTTTTGACTTAATTGTTGCTATCTCTCACACCTTTGTAGCCTTCTTTGAGCGTTAATATTAACATTTGTGATGATGTGATGAGTTTAACTATTACCATTTTGTATACTCGTAACTTAAAAATCTAACTCATCATGAAACCCTATAAGACTACGAATACATTTTTTTTCTCTATTGCAACACTAACCTTAGGTCAAGTTTAACTACTAGTGATGATGCACTGAAAACCTTTCACTGCTTTGCCACTTTAACTAAAAGTAAGCCTTAAATCCTTGTGATGGTGTGATCACTCATACCTTGACTACTATGGTTAGCTCTAGCTACTTCACAACTTAAAATTCTTTGAGCCAAAACCAAGTTGAGATCATGTGATCTTTTCAAACTTTGGATGTAGCTATTCAGATGTGATTTATGCTATCGATTTGAGATCAATTTTGGTCTTCACCACCTCTAACCATGTTCATCTCCATTTCTACATTCTTCAATGCTCACTCTACATTAGATTCGAATGTACTCACTTAAACCTATTTCCACAACCTCCTGCTTGATTCCAGTCAGCTTGATTTTGTTTCTTTCAGCCTCAGAGAAAAATTTATTTCATTTGACCATTCTCTTCTTGTTGCCACATCCATTTGTGTTCATGTCATCTTTATCCAATTGAACCTATCTTGCAAGATGAGTCTTTATTGAACATACAATAGATTTCATTGAATAGACAACTTTCCCCCCATCTATGGGATATGATTGACACTTAACCACCTTCCTAGACACACCTAACAAACAAATAAGCATTGAATTCTTGCTTGGTTGAGCTTTGAATGGGGGGATATGAGATAGAAAGCCTTCCTAGCCATCACCTAGACATGAACATGGATCTAATTGGACTTGACTTGATGAAAAATTGAGGTTCAAAACTGGGGAACTAAAAGTACTCTCATAGAATCCTACAATCATAAAAATGTCTTTTGATTCCTACAATAATGTTCTAGATGCCTACATGGAAAATGGGGTAGAAAAAATCCTTTTAGAACAAGCCAATGTTTGATTGAGCTGAATAAAAATATCAGTGTATCATAATAATTGATGATTGTGTGACTACATATTCTTATTATTAGCTTCTTTTTCTATAGTTTATCTAGATGTGTTGTAGAGAAATGTCATGTGACACACATATACCCTTTTTGGAATGAAATTCAAAGCTACATGGAAGGCAAAGACTACTAAGAGGCGGGCTCATTAGATACATTTATCAATCAAAACTACCTTTAAAGTGGTCAACTCATGCATTGATGGTTGGCTAGTAACTAGGAATAAGACTATCAAAGGGACCAAATTGTGCTTGTAACAAGTTAAGAGACTTCCAAGATTGGGTAGGAAATAGGAGCTTAAACATTATAAAATAAAATAAAGACATCCACTTCAACTTATTATGACCAATGAAATTTGACAAAAATAAGTTTTATAGTCATCTTGTTTACTATAATAGAGCTTCGCCCTTTTTTAGAGTGACATAGTTCATGACTGTGAAGGCAATTATAGATGTCGTTGGGAATACTCAGAAACTTCATTTGATGGAATATAATTGATGGAATATTTGGCACATGACAAAGTCATTTCATTTGCTATTCTTCTGACCAGACCACCCTTAAATATCACACACTAAGAAGAAAATTAAGCTTGGAGAAAATAAGTCAACTTTGATTATTTAACACTTTTAGTGTTGGAATGAAGCTTAATGTGTGATGTTTACGCTATTTGTCCCTATGCTTTACCTTCTAATGATTACAGTAGTTACGATGGATGGCAAGGAGCTTTTCAAAAGCAGAGAAAGACATCACGAGCTGGCTATATCTTTGGTGATCGCATTCTCGTACAACACGTGAGATTGTATGAATAGAGGAGATTAATGAAGGCTTTTCTACAATTGAATCTTGAAAGGCATTGGCAGTTAATGCTCCATTTGCTCTGAGAAGTTTGTTATATGATCCTCTCGTTCTGGAAAATTTGTGGACTGTTGAAAAGAAACTGCGGCCAAGAATAATGGTGAATGTTGAAACGGAAGTGCAGCGTAATTCTAAATCTTTTCCCGCGACAGGTTCACAAAGGTGTTTTCTGATCTGTTGGATGTGAGTATGACGGACAGAAATGATATTTGGAGGATGAGGCATGAAGAATTTATGATGGGAATGAGAGGTTTGTTAGGCATGCCGAAACTGATATGTGGAGGCGTTTCTTCAAGCACTCAGGGTTCAGCGAAAAGAGCTTCAGCTTTATGAGCTATATATATATACATGTTTATTTGTGTGTGTGAGAGGATAGTTTTAAGGTTATTAGTAAGGTTAAGATTTTGTTAAGCTTTGACTTAGATGTTTAATCAAAAGGGACTATAGTTTTCAAATATCTTTTATTGTAACCCTTCTTGATATGTCATCTATTTAACGTTGTTTGTCTCTAATTATCAATTCTAACATAGAAACAAACCTTGAAATTTTATGAAAATAGTTGCTTGAGGTGGATAACTCTCAACATATTATATATAAAAAGATATGCACTAGTAGCAATCACAAAACAAGATTAAGGACATTATATAAATTCTAATATATAAGTGCATTGTGTTGAAATTGTTGTTATAGTCAAGGATTACCTCATTTTTAGGGTTATTCTTAAGAATGTGCTTTAGGGTATGGTTAGAATGAGGGTCAGAATTATAGTTAGGGTTATTTTTAGAATTATGACTAACATTAGGGATAGAATTATAGAAGGGGTAGGATTAGGCCTTGTGTATAGATTATATTATATTTTGTTTTTGGTTCCTATTAAGATATGACTAAGGGTAAAGCTACAGCAAGTGTTAGGATAATCTTTAAAGTTGGGGATTTGTAGATTTTTGATGGAATCTCTCTCTCTCTCTCTCTCTCTCTCTCTCTCTCTCTCTCTCTGTACACACACACACACACACACACACACACACACACACACACATATATACTCACACACAGATATATATTACATGTGTGTGTGTGTGTGTGTGTGTGTGTGTGTGTGTGTGTGTGTGTGTGTGTGTGTGTGTGTGTGTATTTATACATATATATGTATATATCTACATATATATATACATATATACATATATATCTATATATACACATATATCTGTATGTATATGTATATGCATATATACATATATATGTATATATACATATATACATATATATGTATATATACATATATATATATATACATATATATCTATATATACACATATATATGTATGTATATGTATATACATATATAGATACACATATATATACACATGTATATATACATATATATATATATATACACAGACACACACACACACACACACACACACACACATATCTGTGTGTGTGTGTGTGCCCCCTACTCCTACAACCTTTGTATTGCCTTTAGAAAATCATCTACATTGCACATTAGCCATTCTCTCTCTAACAGTTTCTAACTATATTTTTTTCCTTTTCCAAATATTCTGCCAATTAATATCAATCAAGATTTGGTTTATATTCCAAATTTTTTTTATCCTTAAATCTAACATACCTAAGAACTTTAGACTCTTGGGAAAGCTATCATAATTTATGCTTTCTCTTATGGTTTTTCTAATATTATGAAAGGTAGAGGCAATACCCAACTTCTTGTATCTGAAATGTTTGTTGTTTCTTTCTTTACATGCACACCATCTAATAGTAGGTAACATTATTTTCCATGTGTTAATAAAATAGGATGGGAGAATGGTGAAAAATTTCATTGTGTCATGATTTCATTTACAATTCTAGGGAACATTGGAGAGAGATGACATAGCTTAAGCACAAGATTTTAAACCTCAATAGGGTAAAGGCGATGTACTAAGAAATTAATAATAGATTCCACATCTTTATCACACAGAACACATCTATTTGCTAACATTATTCCATGTTTAGAGAGATTGTCTAGGGTAAGGATTTTCCAATTAGCCACTACCCAGCAAAAAATAGTTAACCTTGGGTGGAAGATAATAAATCCATATTTGATTCAAGAATTTGTCTCCCACCATAGAGTCCTCTAAAGATCTTTAGGATGACCAAATAGAGAAAATGACATTATTGTTATATCTCCAAATCCACTTGTCCTCTTGAGACTGATTGAATAGACTAGGGTTAGGAAGCATATCCCTCAATTTAGTGACTTCATCTTTGCTTATATGAATAACTCTTCTAGCATCTCTTTATAATTCCCATAAATTTATCTAGCATTACCACTTTTTCCATTCTAGATAGTTTTCCACTTTCTCTCCCACACTAGTCCATTAGTCCATCTTTAACTAGTCCATTAGTCCTTGGTTTTTGATAGCCTCCTTGATCGATAGCTCTTCCTCTTAGATTTCTTCCTAGACTAGAGATTTCCTTCCATTTCCAATTAGCATTCTACTACCTCTTATTATCATTTCTTTAGTTTTTGCTACCCCACTTTTTGTTTTCTAACCAATTGGAAAAATTGATCTTTGTGTAGTAGCAAAATTGAGCCTAGTCCTAAATTTTGTTTGAGTCTAGGTCTATCTCCCTAAGGCTAGATGATCTCTATTGGATTTTCTTATCACGACTTATCTTTTGATTAGAGCCAAATTGGTGTATGTTTAACCTTGTGGTTAGTCGAGTAAGTTAGTACCTAGCCTGATAGAGATCAAATTTTCTCATTTGATGATCAATCATGTTCCATATTCATTCATGGTGTACCACTCCTTGATAAGAAGGCATTGGCAAAAATTTGAAAATGATCTTCTCCTTGGTGGGTTTTTGACGCATGAAGTTGATTTCATGTAATAACCACTTGAAGACACATATGGATTAAAAAAATGCAAAGTGTGAAGGATTCAATAATAAATTAATGTTTGAATCAAAATCAATATTTCCAAACATTTTTCATATTTTTTGTTACTCAAATATTTAAGCCTTGGTGGAAAACCTAAAATATTCTTCTCCTCAATGGGTTTTCAACCCATGAAGACAAAATTTTGCAAAATGGCTTGAGGCGAAAAGAAAGATGTTTAATGATTCTCAAATAGGTACCCAAACCTTAACGAAGCATTCCTAGCTTCTAAAAATACAATTGTCAAAGATTCAACCTAGAAGGAAGCATTGGCAAAAAAATGGAAACTATCTTCTCCTCAATGGGTTTACAACCCATGAAGACAATTTTCCAATTTTTCAAGAAAATCAAGTTAGTGATTAAGTTCGAACCTCATACTAGATTTAGATTATGTTGGAATGATATTGGAATGGATTGAATCATTAAGGAAGAAGAAATATAGCAATAATCTCATTCAGCAGATTTTCCTCAACGAGCTACCCTAATAGTAACTTTCCAAAACTTAAAGGAAAATGAAAAAGTAAGTAGTGGGCATATAGAAAGTTACCATTCACTTTAATAGAATAGTAAAAAGACCCCTAGATGTCCATTGAACTCTTGCATTTACTATCCAATAGCTACTTCCTTAAATTTTTATCCATGTGGTGTGAGTTCTGAAGATCAACAGATGAATTGAAGCTTTCATATAAAGATGCACAAGTAGTTGAATAAGTTACCACTTTTTCTTTAATTTTTCATTCTATCAATACACATAGCTTTTCAAAAAACCTATGACTATTACATTCATTGTCTCATTCACTTTCTTGATTCAAAATCTTGTTCACAAAATCATGGCAACCAAGTTTGCAGGTTTTGATGGGTGAACTGGGATCAAGTCCCAATTGCAGAACTTCACAGATACTTCCCTTCACTTCTTTGACATGGTAGACTTCTAGAAAAGGGTGAGATCTGAATGACTTCATCCATTTACCAAGAATCTTTGATGATGTGGTTTAGTTGAGGCCATTGGTTTCCCTGTTGTAGTCCAAGCCTCAAAACTTATTTATGAATGCATTCATCGCTACAACCTAGAAACCAAGCAAATTGTTCTATCTGATGATATGATGCTAATCTCAATTGATAGGAAAACAATGGTGAACCACCTTTATGTGGTAGAGTGGAAGAATTTATTTGATTTAGTCTTTGGTGGAGCCTTCTCAAAATTCTCAACAAAGAAGATGATCTGGAGGAAAGAAATCATGAGGACATGTTTCCAGAAACCATGGAGTGATAAGAGTAAAGTTCTCAAAACCTTGTTTGGGATCAACCTTAAGTTAGAAATCATTGATATTTTGGTTCTCTTGCATAGGTTGAAAGGTGAGGTAGAAGCTTTAAATTTTGTAAAACAATATTTCTTTTTGTTCAAGTAACTTGTTTAGATACCCAATACATTGATTGGGTGCAAGAGGTAAGAAAAATTTTGTCCAATGCTCTCCAGGCAGCCGAGTTCTATAATATATTCTACATGTCTTCCTTCTTGATTTACAGGTTGGCCTCATTGCAATTATGGCCTGACCTCCAAAGATTAGAGAATTTCCTTGATGATGTTAAATCTTACGAGTTTTATCCATGTCTACAATTACATAATAGTTATGCAGATTAGATTAAGGTGAATGATGCATTTACCATGAGGATTTGTAGGGAACTATAGGGATGCTCAGAAGGGAGATTCAACCTAGAATCCATGGCTTCCATTAGTCAATTTGGATGTTACTTCATTTAGTTCTTGTCATTTTCCTATTTGCATCTTGCAGCATTTGACAGATTTCTCTAAAAGCTACCAAGGTATCCAAGCGACATGATCGTGTTAATCAAGATCATAAAACAAGCCCTACAAGTGAATATTCTAAGTGGGATCTTGAAGAAGAAATGATTCAAATTACCCATGAAAAATGGATTCTTCAACTATGACACTAGGTCCGATTCCAAAAACACAATGACCGTGTTCGAGAAGAAATATATGTTGGATATGTATGAAGTCCTGAGGCCCATCTTTGACCCAAATGGCTATGCTAGAGATGTCTTGTAGATAGGAAGCATGATAAAGAACATCACTACCATTGAGGACTATTGGGCTGATTGCAAAGATAAGTTCAAGATCCATGATTGAGCTTCTAGAGATTGATAGTTGACCAAGTGAAGATGTATAAGATTAACATTGATGTAGAAGGAGTTGATGATGATGGTCAAAATATATATAGCAACACTTATTTGACCAAGCTAAGGAGAACTCCCATTAATTTAGAACCTTATGAAGATGCTATGGAAGACCTAGATTTGATGATGGGTAGAATTTACAAGAGAGCTAGAAAATGGGTCGAGTAGACCATGGTGTGGTGAAGCAAGAGAAAAGGTACTCTCCCCCAATCATCCCCAACTGTAGTGGAAGCCTCATCTTCTCAAAGTGGTACCTCAGGCACAATCTTTCTTATCACTCAAGAGCTTGATCAACTAGCTGGAGGAGGTGACCAACCTCCTAACAAGACTATCCCTCTTGATAAAACATGTCAGGATGGTTCAAATACTGGTGATTAGAACAAAAATGGAGGCTAAAAAGAAGAAGGTAGAAGAATTGAAGGACAGTGCAATCATGGTGGCTCTCTCACCCCAAAATAGTCTAAATCCATCTATAAATTCTTAATTACCCCTACCAAGTACCCCCCAAATATAAGTGGTACACTTCTGAGATGGTGGAAGTAGCGAGAGTGAATCTATTGATTCTGACAAATCTATAATGAAGACTACAAAAATAGAGAAGGTTCCCAAACTTCAAAACTTATCTCCCAGGCTCCAAAGAATTATTTATCTTCAACTAAAAAGACATTAACTTTAGTCAAGAGGAAAATTTTTAGTGTAGATACAGTCAGGACTACATCCAAGGTGATTGGTAGTGATTCAGCACTTAAGGATACCTTGGATAGAAAGAGGAAGAGGAAAGAAGAGGGAGCCCCCAGCAAAGAAAATTTATCTCTAGATATTTGTTCTAGATCAGCATTGAGTAAAGTTAAGAAGTACAAGACCCTATTAATTCTTAGACAAGACCCTAATATGGGAAACTTAACTATGGAGATTGCTAAGCCCACTGAGGAAGGATGAATTGAAGACCTGAATATAGAGGACTTCGCATTGCAATTTTTAGACCTTAGATAAGTTAGACATGAAACCAAAGTGGGCCCATGGAAATGAACAAATGCTATGATAGAAGATGAACTTGAAAGTCTCAAACTGGCTAAAGTTGGAATGAAGACAGAGATTCATGAGCTTAATTTCTTCATCAGGCAACTATTCACCCCGCTGGAAAGCATTTTGGGTGTGTCAACCACCAGTGAGGCCTATACCCATAGAAATTTAGCCTATCATCCCCTAGCTACAACAAGACAAGACCTTTGAGAAAATTGGTAGGGAGTGGAGTAGAAAACTCAAACCTAAGGGACTTGCAATCATAGAGCAAATTGTTAATGCATTAGTGAGGCTCACAATGGAGAAAGGTAACATCTCAACTAACTAGGCTACCTTGTTAGTAGAAAAGGCCAAGAGTGAGGACTTCATTTCCTTATTAAAAATGGTCATCCAAATGAAGGCAAATGATGTAGTAGAGGAAAAGATTCTACCTAAGGGAGATGAGCCCTTATTTTAATGGCTATAGAGTATGCAATTCAAATCTGAAATGATTCGAGTGGTAGAAGAAGGATTAAAGGAAATAAAGATCAAAGTCAAAGAGGAACATGAAAAAAACTACAAAATGCTAAAGGGCCTATACATTGACTCTGAAACTAGTGGACAATGGAAGGGAATAATCAAAATTTCTATAATGTAGAAGAATTTTTCTAGTTATTTAGACAATTTGATAGAGAAAACTTCTAATCATAAGAACAGAGTGTCAGATCTCCAATAGCTCAATGGGTGTGTACACATGGCTATGGAGGAAGTACAAGAAAGGTTGAATTCTATCAAAGACTTGGCTTGAAAGCACTCCAAGTGGCTCTTGAGATACACTAATGTTCATGTTCATTGACCTGAAGATTTTATCTCTATCATTGTCACCACCAAGGCCTATAGGGCGAAGTCAGAAAAGATAAAGAAGGCGAAGTGACATATCTCTCACCCTTTCATATTTTGATGAGCATTTGTAACTGATAACTAGCTCCTTGCCATTTTTCAATTTTGAAGAGATAAACCATTTAAGTTCCTTTTTGTAATGGTCATCTCAGAATCCTATATGTATCTAGTTTAAAGGTTAATAAAAGGTTGACTCATTATTGGTGTGAGATACTTCATGTTGTAGAGACAAGTTGAAAGTGTTTTATATCAATTATTTATTGTTTTATTTTTTTAGTTTTAGTTAAAGATATCTCTTTCAATTGAATTGAGTTAAGGAATAAACAAAGCTTTGTTCCTTTTCTCAATACAACAAACTAAGGATAATAATATTATCAAAGGTTGAGAGATCCTATCTTGAATAATTCTTTAGGCTAGTACCTTGCATGTTAGTTTCAGAAGCATTTTGTTAGGTTGATAATTCATAGACCGAGTTCATTATTGTATCATCAAATTTTGTGGGTTGGTAAGATGTATGAGTTCAGAGATTTGATTAGCATTAACACCTAAATCTTTACTTAAGTTAGTTCCTGTTTAGGTACCTTGGTGTACCTCATGAGAATGTATTCCCCCTACTCAAACCCAACCTTGGATTGCAAGATGACCAAGAAGATATCATCTCATCCCTGAATACATTTTTCTAGAGATATAGGAGAAATGTGAAACTCTATAGAAATGCTAGCCAAGTACTAGAAGAAGAAGAAGCCAGAGTCAATGTGCAAGAAAGAGCTATTTAGAGGAGAGAGCTTCAAAGAGCATAAAAAGGTAGGGAATAAGGATAGATTTCTCAAAAGCACCAAAGATCAAGGTGGGCAAGACCTTATTTTTGAGAGACTTGTAGAACTTGGTTTTTCCATCCTAGACACACCTTGATGGAATGGCAATAAGAAGAGTAGGAGCAGGCCACCTTCACCTCTCAGAGATCAAAATTCATCACACACAACTTATCAGTTATTGGCTTTACATGGAGTAGTTTCTCCTCTAGTTGTCAATTTTATGCCATACCTTGCTAGAAAAATCATGGCCACTCATTGGGCTGCAATGACTGGTCCACTAGACTTAATGGCATATCATCCACTCCCATCTATATCCACAAAGAACTTTGCCAAGTTTTCAGGTGATGGCAAATTTACTATAGATGAACACATCAAGGCTTTCTTTGTAGCAACTCATAGATTGGAACTAGGACATGAAGACATAGTAGTGAGTATGTCTATGGAAACTCTAACAGAAAGTGCAACAGATTGGTTTTATCACTTGGAGGATACCTCAATTACAAGTTGGGACACAATGAGAATGGCCTTCAAAAAAAGATTCAAAATTACATAAGATGAACATGCCCTATTTGTATAGTTGACATCTATAAAAAACAAGTTGTTGTAAGTATGAGGTATTTTGTTGCTAGTTTCAATAAGATTACAAATAGGATCCCTACTATTGACAAACCTACTGTGGGTAACTTAAAAAAATTATCTATAACTATGATACCACCCAATATTAACTACAATTTGAGGAGGTCTCATCCTATAGACTTGGAAGATACCCAGAAGAATGTTGTTGAATTAGAAGATGACTTGATCTCCATCGGAGAGTGGAAAAAAGAGTTTCACAACAAAGCAAAGTACTAGTAACACCACTTCATCTGATGAAGTGTTGCAAAAATTATCAAATGAACTAGTTAGTATGAAGAGGCAACTCCCTAGATTCAATAACACTTACCAACATTTCCAAAACCAACTTGGGAGGAACATTGATCGGAAAACTTTGCAACTCACTGCTTCACCACAAAGACTGGCTATTGAAGCCCTACCCAAAAGGGGAAATATGTGTGTTTTCCACTTAACCATTGATCATGATAATGAAAGTTGTCCTAAGACAACTCATATGATGTAGTTACTATCCACTAATGAACTGAATGCTATGAACTCTAGCCTTGAGTCAAATTTTTACTCAAATGGTGACTTTTGAAATTTATTTTTAGAAGATGAATCAAATTTAGAAGGACCAGGTGAATGCTATGCTGCTATTGATGGGACCACATATATGATGTTGACCAGAAGTCAAATAAAAAAGAATCAAATATTTGGCCATCCTCCAAGTGGTAATGAGGCTTCTACTTTAGGTACTGGTAATGGGGTACTGGTAATGTGGATCAAGGAACCAAGGCTTCTCAATCAAGTAAGGAAAAGGTATCTTTTGATTTCATTCAATTTTTTAAAGATTCTGGAATTCAAATCTCTCCTATAGACTACTTAAAATCTCATCCCTTGGAATTAAAAAGATTGGTAGATTATTGCAAAGGAGATGATATAAACCTAAATCATAACATAAAAACTAAATAAGATGATGAGTCCTTAATAGCTAATCTTTTTGACCAAGATGAGTCTACAATTCTGGCAACCTTTCCTAGATAGAAACTTGACCCATTTTATGTCTCATTATACATTAATGAGTTCAATCTAAGTAACTGTATAATTGATTTGGGTGCCTTAGACAATGTGATGCCTTATCCTATAGCTAAAGCTCTAAGCCTTAATCTTACCAAAGTTCATGTTAGATGTTATTCTATGGATGCCAAACAAGTCCCACTACTTGGACAAATCAAAGATGCTCAAGTACCACTAGCCTTCTACCCAGAAAAGAAACTGTTGCTGACTATCCTAGTTGTAGATATTCTAACCAGCTATGGTTTTTTCTCAATAAGAAGTTTCTGTAGAGACCTAGGAGGATAAATAAAATTGGATTCTCCCTAGCAATCATACCCATAGGAGGCAAGAAAGAAAAATTAGAACCTAAAGAGAAAGCCAAGTTTATGGTTCTAAAGTTAGATAATCCCAAATCTCAAATCCTCTACCAAGAATTAGAATTTCATAATTATATGTTGTTCACTGAAGAGGTCTCAGATGATCAAAATGTCAAAAGGTCGGGACATCAAATTCTTATTGAAGAAGAAGAATCACTGCCAATTCAAACATTAGAATTTGATGGGAGTTGTTCCTCATCTAGTTCTAGTGCTGGAGTATTTTTGATATCTCCTGAAGCAGAACCTCAACCCATGGTGTTCAAGTTAGACTTTCAGAACATGAACAACATAGTGGAATATAAAGCTTTATTACTTGAGATAATAGCTATAGAGGAAAAAGGTATAAAAGTATTGAAGGCTTGAGGTGATGCAGAGCTTTTTGTGCAAGAAATAAAAAATAGTACTCTATAAAGAATAATAAATTGAAATATTACAAAAATAAGGTTTGGGATGAGATTGAAGGGTTAGACATATTCTTTATTGAATTAGTCTTGAGGGAGATGAACTCTAAGGTGGATTCACTGGCCATTTCTACCTCCTCACTACTTCCTCAGCCAGAATTCAAAAACAAATATTATTAGGTAGAAATTGTATATAGACCTTTAGTGCCTAACAATATGGAAGCCTAGAAATTGTTCAAAGATGATAGGAGTCTACAAATATTTTTAGAAAATGCCAAGACTATTTGTGAAGATCATTATAATGATGTTGTTCAAGCAGAATCTCACAAGAAGAAAAAAGAGGATGGAGTTGATGAAATCTAGTTACAAGGTAATATCATTCCCCCATACTTTATATCATTGGAAAAACTATTTAACAAACATGATACTTACATTAAGAAAAAGAGGATGGAAAAAGGACCTACTATTGGTGAGTACGAGGGGATAAACATTGGAGACATGCAAAATCCCAAAATGATAAATATCAAAAAATGTTTCATGTCTGAGGAAAAGGAAGCCACCGAAAAACCTTTTATAGAATATGAAGACATATTCTACTGGAGCTATGAGGACCTAAAAAGCTATAGAGGCAAGAATAAAAAACATTAGATCCCCTTGAAACTTAATGCATCTCCTTTCTGACAGAAGTAGAGAAACTATAATCCAAAGGTGGTTGATGCCATATTTCAAGAGATTGACAAGCTGATGAAGGCAATAATCATTTACCCTATTCATCACTCTACCTACATAGAAAATATAGTACCAGTCAGAAAGAAGAATAGAGAGATAAGGATTTGTGTAGATTTTAGAAATCTAAACTAGGTGTCTTTGAAGGATAATTATGCCCTCCCTAACATAGACTATCTGCTAAAAATAGTGGATGGAGTATAAATGAAGTCCATGCTCAATGGCTTCTTAGGATACAACCAAATAGAAATGGAAGAGAATGATCAACACAAGACAACCTTTACCACTTCATGGGGTACATTCACATACCATAGAATGCCATTTGGCCTTATCAATATTGGTTCCACTTGTAAGAGGTGTATGAATAAATATGTTGTTGAATTGAATATTAGAATCATCATCATATACCTAGATGACCTTACTGTATTCTCAAAGAAGAGGAAAAATCACATAGATTATTTGAAGAAAGTGTTGCAAAGATGTGGAGACCACAAAATTTCTTCGAATCCTAAGAAATCTATTTTCTATGTGATAGAAGGAAAGTTAGTCAGTCATATAGTATCAGAAGAGGGTATTAGAATTGATCCTGAATGAATTGAGGCCATTTCAAGATTAAGTCTACTTGTAAGCAAGATGGGAGTTAAGTCAATTTTTAGACAAGTGAATTTCTTTAGAAGGTTCATGCCTGACTTTTCTGAAACCACTAAATGTATTGTAGATATGATGAAAGAGAATTCAAGCTTTAAATGGAATGATACCAAAAGACAAGCTTTCTAGAATAAAGACTTTCATTACTAATGCTCTAGTCCTATGTCATCCCAACTACAAACTAGATTTCATGATCTATTGTTATGCTTTTGAACATACCTTGTCAGCTATCCTCATATAGGACAATAAAGAAGGAGTACAAGCTCCTATCACCTTCATGAGTATACCCCCAAAGAATCATGAGTTGAAATATGTCTTTGTTGTAGTTAAAGCTTTCAAAAAAATTAGATTATATATTCTACACTCCCATTCCATGGTTCATGTACCTAACATGGCAGTAAAGAGCATGTTGACTCAACAAGATGTAGGGTACAATACCAGAGGGACATGGGTAGCCAAAACATAGGATTATGACATTGAAATCAAGCCTACAAAGCTAGTGAGAGGTAATGCCTTATGTAAAGCCATAGAAGAAAATGGAAATGTTGAAGAGTCAAGAGAAAAACAAATTTTTTGGTTGTGACTCTATAGGATCCTTGTTTTGAAAATATTACATACCTCTTAAGATATGGTGAATTCCTTGAATGGTTGACAACAAAACAAAGAAGAGATCTCAAGCTAAAAGCCACTAAGTATGTGATTTGGGATGATAAACTTTTCAAAAGATCCTTGGAAAAAACTTTCTTCAGGACTGTAAATAAACAACAACAAGAGACATTGTTCAAAACATTTCATGATGAAGCATGCAATGGGTATTTCTCATCCTCAATTACTACTTTTAAGATATTGTGATAGTGTTATTATTGGCTCAGAATGTTTAAAGATGCCTACTACTGGGTGTCCAAATGTGAGAAATTTAAAATGTGCATGGGTAGGCCCTAGCTAGTTGCACTACCTCTTAAAACTATGGTAATTGAAGGTTCTTTCAAACAATGGGGTCTCGATTTCATTGACCTTATTAATCCAGCGTCTAGTGTCGACCATGCCTACCTCATCACTACAACTGATTACTTCACAAAATGGGTGGAGAAAAAGGAAAAAAAGAGGACCACTTTTGATGTAGTTGATTAATTCATAAATAAAATATATTGGTTAGGTTTGGTGTACCCATTTAACTAGTAATGGACAATGCAATATATTTCTCTTCAACTAAAATCACTAAGTTTGGTTTTGAATATGGCATAATAGTTAGTCACTTGTCTAATTATTTTCCACAAGGGAATGGTCAAGCTGAGCCTAGTAACAAGAATGTGGTGAACATTCTAAAAAATCTAGTATCAAATAATTAGAAGTTCGGGCGCAAGAAGATTCACAAGGCACTTTGGATAGATAGAGTGACCCCAAAGAGGGTGATTAGAATTCCCCCTTTTTCATCTAGTCTATGGAGTGGAAGCTAGTCTTCCCTTACCTCTAAAATTGGCTACAAGTAGATTAAGGAGAGTTATTGAAGATGAAATCTATAGAGATGGGTTGGAGAAGAGGATCCTATATTTGAGCAAGCTCGAAGAAGAAAGAGAAGAAATTGTGGATCACATTACACAACATTAGATGCGTGTGAAAAACCTGTTTGATAAAAAGACTAGACTGCAAATGTTTATGATATGAGATATTATACTACTATGGGATAAATGAAGGGAACCAAAGGGAATCCATGGAAATTTTGATACTCTATGGAAAGAGCATTCACCATTCATCAAGATTTCAAAAAAAACTCATTTAAATTGGCATATCTAGATGGTGACGTACTTCCCCTAACCTATAATGGTTAGGACTTGAAGCTCTATCATAGTTACATTTAGTTCCCATTTTTGTTTTCCCTAGTTTAGTTTCCCTCATATTTTCCTACTTTATTTTTGTTGTGTAGCCACCTTTTCAGTTTTGCAAAACCAAAGATCTTGGATTCCTTGTTTGGACATAGATTCCCCAAGTCCCCAAACAGAGCCAGCTATTGCCCCATTTTTTTCTTTCTAATTAGTTCGAAAAAGTAAGTTTTGTCTAGTAGGTGAATTGATTCTAGTCCTTAGTTGTGTTTGAGTCTATGTCCAAGTCCCTAAAAATGGGTGATCTCTATCAAATTTTCCTATCTCAACTTCTCTTTCGATTAGAGCCAAACAGGTGTTTGTTTAACCTTGTGATCGGTCGGATAAGTTAGTACCTAGTTTGATAGAGATCAAGTTTTATCATTTGATGATCAATCACATTCCATAGTCACTCATTTAATACCACTCCTTGATAAGTAGGTGTTGGTGGAAATTTCAAAATTATCTTCTCCTTAGTGGGTTTCAAACCCATGAAGGTGATTTTTCGTATTAACCACTTGAAGATACATATGGATTAAAAACATGCAAAGAGTGAAAGATTAAAAAATAAATTAATGATTCAATCTAAATTAATATATCCAAGCATTTTTTAGATTCATTGTTACTCAAATATTTAAGCCCTGGCAGAAAACCTAAAATCATCTTCTCCACTGTGAGTTTTCAACCCATGAAGATAATTTTTTGCAAAATAGCTTGAGGTGGAAAAAAATATGTTTAGTGATTCTCAAATAGGTCCTCGCACCTTATCCAAGCATTCCTAGCTTCCAAAAATGCAATTGTCAAAGATTTGACCTAGAAGGAAGCATTGGCAGAAAAATGGAAACTGTCTTCTCCTCAGTAGGTTTACAACACATGAAGACAATTTTCTAATTTTTAAATAAAATCAAGCTAATGATTAACTTTGAATCCTATACTATATTTAGAGTATGTTAGAATGATATTGGAATGGATTGAATCATTAAGGAAGAAGAAATATCGCCAGAATCTCATTTAGCAAATTTTTCTCAACGGGGTACCCTAATGGTAACTTTCTAAAACTTAAAGGAAAATGAAAAAGTAAGTAGTGGGCATATAGAAAGTTACTATTGAGTTCAACGAAATAGTGAAAAGACCTCTGGATGTCCATTGAACTCTTATGTTTACTATCCAATCAGTATTTCCTTAAATTTTCATTCGTGTGGTGCGAGTTCTGAATATCTATGGATGAATTGAAGCTCTCATACAAAGATACACAAGCACTTGAATAAGTTGTCATTTTTTCTTTAATTTTCCATTCTATCAATACACATAGCTTTTGAAAAACCTATGACTATTACATTCATTGTCTCATTCACTTTCTCGAGTAAAAATCGTGTTCATGAACTCATGGTATCCAGGTTTGCAGGTTTTGATGGGTTAATTGGGATCAAGTCCCAACTACAAAACTTCACGGATACTTCCCTTCACTTCTTTGACATGGTAGACTTCCTAAAAAGGGTGAGATCTAAATGAATTCATCCCATTACCAAGAAGCTCTAAGGATATAGTTTAGTCAAGGTCACTAGTTTCCCAATTGTAGTCCGAACCCCAGAACTGATTTATGAATGCATTCATCACTACAACTTGGAAACTAGCCAAATTGGTCTACCTAATGATACGATGCTAATCTCAATTGATAGGGATAATAGTGGTGAACTACCTTCATGTGATAGAGTGGGAGGAGTTCTCCAATTTAGACTTTGGTGGAGCCATCTTAGAATTCTCAGCAAAGAAGATGATCTAGAGGAAAGAAATCATGAGGACATGGCTTGAGAAACCATAGAGTAATAAGAGTAAAATTCCCAAAACCTTGTTTAGGATCAACCTTAAGCCAAAAACAATTGATATTTTGGTTGTCTAGCATAGGTTGAAAGGTGAGGTAGAAGCTTTAAATTTCATCAAGCCATATTTCCTTTTAGTTCAAGTAATTTTCTCAAATACCCAATACATTGATTGGGCACAAGAGGTAAGCAAAATTTTGTCCAATGCTCTTCAGGAAGCCAAGTTCAATAATACATTCTACATGTCTTCCTTTTTTATTTTCATGTTGGCCTCATTACAATTATTGGTCAGCCTCCCAAGTTTAGAGAATTTCCCTAAAGATGTTAAACCTTATAAGTTTTATCGTTATCTACAATTATAGAATAGTTATGTGGATTATGTTAAGGTGAATGATGTATTTACCATGAGGATTTTCCTGAAGCTATAAGGATCCCTAGAAAGGAGATTCAGCCCTAAAGCCATGGCCATCATTAGTCAATTTGGATGTTACTTCATTTAGATCTCATCATTTTCTTGTTTGTGTCTTGTAGCATTTGACAAATTTCCCTTATAGCTACTGAGGTATCCAAGTGACATGATCATGTTGATTGAGATCATATGGCAAGCCCTACAAGTGAATATACTAAGTGGGAGCCTGAAGAAGAAAGGATAAGAATTTCCCATGAAAGTTAGAGCCTTCAGTTGAGACACTTGATCCAATGCCAAAAACATAATGAAGGTGTTTGAGAAGAAATGTAAGTTGGACATGTATGAAGTTCTAAGGCCCATGTTTGAACTGAATGAGGATTCCAAAGATGTCTTGTAGGTAGAGAGCATGATAAAGCACATCATTACCATTGAGGACTATTGGGCCAATTACAAAGATGAGTTTGAGAACTATGATTGAGCCTTTACCAGATTGACAGTCAACAAAGAGAAGATGTATAAGATTAACATTTATGTAGGAGTTGAAGATGATGATCAAAATATATATAGCAATACTTACTTGACCAAGCTAAGGAGTACTCCCATAAGTTTGAAACCTTATGAAGATGTTATTGAAGACATAGATTTGATGATGGCCAAAATTTACAAGAGAACTGGAAAATGGGTCGAGTGGACCATGGCATGATGAAGCAAGAGAAAAGGCACACCCACCTAATCATCCCTAATTGTAGTGGCAGCCTCATCTTCTCAAAGTGGTGCCTCAAGAAAAATCTTTTCCATCACTCAAGGGCATACTCAACTAGCTGGAGGAGGTGACCAACCTCTTAGCAATATTATCCCTCTTAATAAAACTTGTTAGGATGGTTCAGTACCAAAGATCAGAACTGAAATGGAGGTGAAGAAGAAGAAGGTGAAAGAATTGAAGGACAATGTAGTCATGATGGCTCTCTTACCCCACAGTACTCTGGATCCATCTACAAATTTTTCATTGCTCCTACCAAGTAGCCCCCAAATACAAGTGGTAGACCTTGGAGACTATCGAAGTAGCGACAGTGAATCTACTGAGTCCAATGAAGCTACAATAAAGACTACAAAAATAGAGAAGGGTCTTGAAACTTCAAAACTTATCTCCTAGGCTCTAAAGAATCCTTTCTATTCAGCAATGAAGACATTAACTCCAATCAATAGGAAAATGTTCAGTATAGATACACTCAGGAATGCATCTAATGTGATTGGCACTAAGTGATGGCTCAAGGATACCTTGGATAGAAAGAGGAAGAGGAAAGAACAGGGAGGCCCCAAAAAAGACACTTTGTCTCTAGCTATCCATTCTAGATTGCCATTGAGTAAAGTTAAGAAGTAGAAAACCCTGTCAATTCTCAAACAAGACCCTAATATAAGACACTTAACTATGGAGATTGCTAAGCCCACCAGGGAAGGAATAATTGAAGACTTGAATACAAAAGACATTTCATTGGAATTTGTAGATCTCAGAGAAGTTAGACATGAAACCAAAGTGGGCATGTGGAAATCAAAAAATTATGTGATAGAAGGACAACTCAAAAGTCTCAAACTAGCTAAAGTCAGAATGAAGGCAGAGATTCACGAGCTTAATTTCTTCATTAGGCAACGTCACCCCATTGGCAAGCATTTTGGGAGTGTCAACCACCGCCATCCTACACCCACAAACATTTAGCCTATCATCTCCCAACTACAAGAAGACAAGCACTTTGGACAAATTGGTAGGGAGTGGAGTGGCAAACTCAAACCTAAGGGACTTGTAATCATAGAGAAACTCATAAATGTAGTACTAAGGCTCGAAATGGAGAAAGATAACATCTTATCTAACTGAGCTACCCTGTCAGTAGAAAAGGCCAAGAGTGAGGATTGCATTTCTTTATTAAAAATGGTCATCCAAATGAAGGCTAAGGAAGTGGTAGAGACAAAGATTTTTCCTAAGGGAGATGAGCCCATTTTTGAATGCCTACAAAGTATGCAATTCAAATATGAAATGATTCTAGTGGTAGAAAAAGGATTAAATGGAATGGAGATCAAAGTCAAAGAGGAACAAGACAAAAACTATGAATTGCTAAAGGGCCTACACACTGACTCCGAAACTAGTGGACAAGGGAAGGAAATAATTGGAGTTGCTATCATGCAAAAGAATTTCTCTAGTTATTTAGATAGTCTAACAAAGAAATCTTCTTGTCATTAGAATAGAGTGTCAAATCTCCAACGGCTTAGTAGGTGTGTGCATATGGCTACGGATGAAATATAAAAAAGGTTGAATTCCATCAAAGACCTAGCCTAAGAGTACTCCAAGTGGCTCCTAAGATAAACTAATGTTCATGTTCACCAACATGAAGATCTTATCCCTATCATTGTCACCGACAAGGCCTATAGGGCAAAGTCAGTAAAGATAAAGAAGACAAAGTGACATATCTACCACACTTTCTTATTTTGATGAGCATTTGTAACCGATAATTGGCTCCTTGTCATTTGTCAATTTTGAAGAGATGAACCATTTAAGTTCCTTTTTTGTAACGGTCATCTTGAAATGCTATATGTATCTAATTGAAAGATTAATAAAAGGTGAGTTAATTATTGGTGTGAGATAATTCATGTTACAGAGACAAGTTGAATGTGTTTTGTATCAATTATTTACTATTCCATTGTTTTAGTTTTAGTTAAAGACATCTCTTTTAGTTGAATTGAGTTAAGGAATTAATAGATTTTTGTTCCCCTATTCAATACAGCAAACTAAGGATAATAACAACATTATCGAAGGTTAAGAGATCCTATCTTGCATAATTGTTTAAGTTAGTACCTTGCATGTTCAATTCAAAGGCATATTGTTAGGTAGATAATTCATAGGTGGAGTTCATTATTGTATCGTCAAATTCTGTGGGTTGGTCAGATGTATGAGTTCACAGATTTGATTAGCATTAACACCTAAATCTTTGCCTAAGTTCCTATTTAGGCCTAACCTTGTTAACCTCTTCTATTCTAGAGTCAAGAACAAACCCTCTTTTTAGAATTAGTAACAAACAAATTTATTCTAAATCATAACCATAAGGGAGATGTATGTGTAAAATTAAGAGGGAAATCAATAGTTTAACTACGATTTCCAAACTATTGCAATAAGTCATTGTTTAGAAGTTTTGGGTATTCAAAGAGTTAATAAAAGTGAACAATCTATTTACCAATAGTTTTGATGATATTCTTACAAAGAATAGAGGAGCCATTAGATTTTTTTCTACTATAAAATAAATAGGTCAGACTATAAAACAAGTATTTGTCTCTAAATATTTTTGTCCACTCCTTCTAATATAGATCAACCCAATTTAGATACAAGAGCCTTGTTCATGCCTTAAAAGCTTCCGGCTCCTAGACCTCCTTTCTCTTTTGGTTTACAAACTTGATTCCAGTTAACCATTGCCATCTTTCTCTTTTCCTCCACTCCAAACCAGAGAAAATTTAAGTGAATTTTATCAAGAGTATCTTCCACCTTCATTGATATTAAGGAAAAGGACATAAAGTACATTGGGATACTTTGGAGGGAGGCTTTAAGTAGAAGAAGTTCTCCCCTAAAACTAAACACCTTTCCATTCCATCCTAGAAGTTTCTTTTGGAACTCTTCAATAACACCATTCTATTAAGTGATTAGGTTTCTCAAGAGATAAAGGAAGGTCAAGATCCATGTCCAAAATAATTTCAACATGACATTTGAGCACAATAGAGATACAAAATTGTATGTCCTTCCTAGTATTGACGAAGAAAATTTTTCTTTTTAGAAATTAATGTGCTGCCTAGATAGCTTAGCATAGTCAGATAAAATTAATTTCCAAGCCTTGGCATCAAATAAAAGAGCTTCACCAAAAAGCATTGTGTCATCCACAAATTGTTGGTTAGTAGACGGGTGGAGACTTGAGGCAGCTTTGACACCTCGAATAGAATTGGAGAGTCTTAGTTTGTTCCAGTTCCTGCTTATGATTTCGGCTGCAATAATAAAAAATAGGGAGGGAGATAGATGATCTCCTTGCCTAAGACCAGTACTAATAATGAAACAATCCGAAGGGCCCCATTAAACAAAATCACATAGCTTGTAATAGTGACACAATTCAAAGTCATTTTGTGAACTTTTACTAATAGTGAAAAAATCCGAAGGGCCACATTAAACAAAATCACATAACTTGTAATAGTGACACAATTCAAAGTCATCTTGTGGAACTTTCCTGAGAAGCCAAATTTGGTTAGAATCTTATAAAAAAAAGATCACTCATCAAGGAAATATTACTTTACCATCCTCAACAAGAACTTGACTGCTTTGCAGGTCTTGTCAATGTCAAGCACTTTACATTAGTTGTTTGATTTCACTTAACAAACTTAGTTATAATATGGTAATTGCACAGCATTGCAAGTTTTAACGTAAATTGAATGCCACTTTCATAACAGAAATTGTGAGAAGAAATGCACAATTTAAAACCGAAGGGTGAGATACACAAATAATAATAACACCATTGTAGTAGTGCATTTTCGCTTAGAATTCGAGGAATTTAAAGAGAACCCAAATTATTAGTCTATCTAACAGCTGACAGTTGACAATATGCAGACATCAACACGATAATTCATTCAGGCAGCACTCCATGCGAAGAGTGCAAATAATGGTGTGCCTTTCCACTTGGCAATTATGGCATGTCCATCAGCATCTAGAGTACAATGTTCACTGGAACCACATTCCTTGATTAACAATTCCGCCTGATACATACCTCGAAAGCTAAAACTCTTTTCGCTGCACCCTGATTGTTTGAAGAAACACCTCCACACATCAGTTCCAACATTTCTAACAAACCTCTCCTTCCCATCATAGACTATCATATTCCTAATGCTACTTCCAGGTAACAATTCCTCATGTTTCATCCTCCTAATATCACTTCTGTCCTTCATGCTAACATCCACCATATCAAAATACGCCATGTAAAAGCTAAGCACCTTGCTGAATCTATCAACAAAAGATGGAGAATTGTGCTGGGCTTCTGTTTCAACATTCACCATGATGCTTGGCCGTAGCTTCTGTATAACGCTTAACAGATTTTCCAGCAGGACAGGTTCGTACAACAAAGTTCTCAGAACAAATGGAGCATGAACTGCCAACGCCTCGCCAGATTCAACGATGAACAAGCCCTCCTTAATCTCCTCCATTCGGGCGATCTCTACCGTGTTGTACGAGAACGGAATCGCCAAAGATTCAACCAGCTCCTGAAGTCTTTCTCCGCTTTTTAAAAGCTCCTCGCGATCCATCCTAACTGCTGTAATCTTGAGAAGCTGAAGCGCAGGGAAAACAGAGGACAAAGATCTGTGTGCCAGGTACTCCATCAATACTGTCCAATGCGACCCAATTCGCATCCCGAGATCAATCACATGAATTTTCTTGGCATTCCCCACGGTGTCAATGATTGCCAGCACAGACGTGAACTGCATCACTCTGGCAAAGGGAAGAACTCTACTACAGTAAACAAGTTGACTTTAAAACTCCTTTTTGTCGAATTCGCCGGCAATATCGAAGCCCAAATAGGGGACTGGTTTAGCTGCGTTATTCAACATTCGGAGAGTCTGGCGTTCGATTTTCTCCTGCAGGGCGAGAGAGACATAATAGCCGAGCCTCTGTGTGGCATTCCCCATCTGACAAGACAATTGTTTGCATTTGGTGACCATTTCAGCAGCCTCATCATATTTATCCTCGCCTATCAAATGTCCAGACTTCAACAGAAGTTGAAAGAACTCCACCCCGTTCTCTTCCTCTCCAACCAGAGCCTCGTTAAGGTCAGATTTATCATTATTCGTCGCTGAGCCGGAAGGAAACATTTGATGGTCTGACACAAAAAAGCTGGCCTCCATTGCCACGGGTAGAGTATTCTAGAAAGTGTAGTAAAAGGCTAGAGTTTACCTAGCTTGGAGGACTCAGACCACAATGTCCCATCAAATACAACGAGATATATAGAAACTTTCCGTCATTTTTAATGTCTTAATCTCATCAAATGCAACGAGATCTATAGAAATTTTGCGTTAACGTTGATGCCGTAATCTCATCTAAATTTCTAAAAGAAGGAGATGCGTACTCGCTATGAAAAGGTAAATCCAGAAACATACAAATTCAACATAATTTAAATAGGCCCTTCGAAGCACATTGGAATAAGCGCTGACGATTTGTATATAAATTGTTGTTTTTTAATTCAAAGATATTATGGGCATTGAAGAAGTAGGTCACTGGAATTCGAATTTGACTATCTATTATAATTATTAACTAGTACTTGAATCTAGTGGAGGTGCTAAGAATATATATATATCTGTGTGTGAGAGGGGGTGTGTGTGCACGCTAAGAAGAAGCTAGAGCACATCACTTCATAAATATTCTTGTCAATTTGAATGTGGAATAGATATGACCCATTCATATTGTGACACATGCTATCTTGTTGTTTAAAGGGCATGGATATGTTGTAGTCAATTAATTCATAAATAGTCTTGTCAATCTGAATAGTAAGTGAATATGACGCTTCCATATTTCAATACATGAGAATCATGTTTCATGCCAATGTCTATCTTCTTGTTTAGTTTAAGAGTGATCTCTGATCTTAAAAGTAATAAATGGTGGTGATCTTTGTGATGATAGTCATTTCTTTCCCAACTACTTCAACACTTGATTGCATATTGGAGATTGTACATTTTATGTATAAATAAAATGCCTATGATGTAATAATAAACTAGCTTATATATATATATATATATATATATATATATATATATATATATATATATATATATAAGCTGAGGGATAGCTTGAGAGGTGTCTGTTGTACAAAGACAATTTATGAAAATAGGTGAAAATATATAAGCTAGTAGCAATCAATTCAAAATGAAAGACAATATAATATTATTAATTGTAATAGTCTATTGTGTATTTAATTATTTTAATTATAATATATTGATACAAAACAATATACTTAGATTATTTTTTATATTATTGATAATCGACTATTATAATTTATAACTGTTAATTATATATAATATTTTATATCTTATTATATTAATATGAGTGTTAGGGTTCAAAATTAGCATTAGTTTCAAGGTTATTTGATTTAGGGAAAAATAGGTTTTACAAATTACATGATATGATCAAAAGAGTCCAAAAGTAGAGCTATGTTGGAGAAAATAAATGAACCATGATATAATCTAGTGAGCTAGAATATAGAACCAACAAAAACCTATGACAAAGCAAAGAAAAATCAAAAGACCATAACAAACAACACCTAAGCTAGCTCCTCAAGAGCCTTAGTAACTTGAATCTGGATCACTTGTGCTTCATCTTCATCATTCTTGAATGCCATGATCACCTTCTTCTTTCTAAGTGGTCCTCTCATTCTTTTCCTGGGCCATTAATATCCTCCTCCTTTTGGTTATCGTCTTTGTTGTTCATGTCAACATTTAGGGTTAGGGTTGGGATTAGGGTTAGATAAGGTTAGGCTTAGGCTTAAATTTATGATTAGAGTCTATGTTATTACTAGTATCATATTTAGGGTTGGGATAAGAGATACTGTTGGATTAGGGTCAAGGTTAAGGTTAGAGTTAAGGTTAGTAAATATGGTTAGAGTAAGGATGAGGGAAATAGTTTACATTTAGAATTATTAGCATAGTTATCTTTGCTATGGTAGACATTTTTTGTCCAATTAGATCAACTATTGATTGCATATTGAAGATTGTACATTTCATATAGCATAACACCTATAGATTAATAATAAAAATTTAAAATATAATGAATTTAACATTTTGAATTATTTAATAATTATTATAAATGAATCACTTCCAATTCTCCATAGACTATAGTTTCCTTAAATAGTGACTGTAGATAGGTGCGTTACGGCTCAGCTCAACATCCCCAACTTGAAAGGGTCAATGCTTCGAATGTGCTTCGAAGGCCGGCCTCCTTTTACGGATGTGTCTGCCTATTTAAATTATGTTGTATTTGTATGTTTTTGGTTTTACTTTGTGTAACGAATACACTAAAAATCACATTGACCACGTACGCATCTCGTTGTATATGACTCGATCACGACTTTATCATTAATGCAAAATTTGCATACATCTCGTTTTATTTATAAGATTACGACATCAAGATCAACACAAAATTTTCATATGACTCATCATATTTGATGATTTTACGACATCAAGATAAACGCAAAATTTATATATACGAGAACATCACTAACATTGTTGGTCTGCGTCCCCTAGGTTAGCTGAAGTTTAGTCCGTTGGACGTTAGCATGACTGATAGATGTGATTTTAGGAGGATGAAGCATGAAGTATTTTTCTATTATATGATAGTCTATGATGGGAAGGAGAGGTTTGTTAGGCATGTTGCAACTGATGTGTTGACGTGTTTCTCTAGACAAGCACAGTTCGGTGAAAAGAGCTCAGCTTTTGAGCTATGTACCAGCCTCAATTGTTATTACAAGAATGTGCTTCTAGGGAACATTATACTATGAATGCCGATGGACAAGCCATTATTATAAAGTGGAAAGGAATGCCAATTTTTGCACTCTCTGCATGGAGTGTTGTCTAAATGAATTCTCACGGTGAAATAAATGGACCAGTTTCAAATATTGTATAAATTTAAGTATGGGATACATAACTTAATTTTGACTATTTATTACTTTTAGTTCAATACTAGTTTTTTTTATATTGTAAAAAATCAACTTTAATAGATCAATAGTTAGATTTTCTTTTGCTCATTATGATTCTGAGTAAAAATGTACTAATACAATAGTATAATTATTACTTATTCAC
This sequence comes from Cupressus sempervirens, assembly GCA_028749045.1. Classification (NCBI taxonomy): domain Eukaryota; kingdom Viridiplantae; phylum Streptophyta; class Pinopsida; order Cupressales; family Cupressaceae; genus Cupressus; species Cupressus sempervirens. The sequence goes on along the minus strand of CM053786.1, from coordinate 349,437,704 downwards.
GTCAACCTTCCTTTCTCAATACTACATTTCTTCTCATCATTTTTTTATGGAAGTGGTCTTCAATTTGTGACAAAATTTGTAATGTTGTGAAATAACAATATTATAACTCAATCTTCTAAGTGAAATTAACTTTGTCAACATACTTAGAGAATGCAATGGCTGATGCAAAGTTCTTGACATCGATAATAACTAATTCAATGCACAAAATGTAATGTAATTGAAAAACTATCTCCTTCCATAGCTTTATCTTTGCATCTTCAAATACAATAGTCACAACTATGCTAAATATTTTATCAGTTAGAAAATTCAGCTTAGAACTAAGGATTTGGTAGATCCACAAAAATATATTATAATTTTTTTTTTCATATTCGATATGTCACACAATCAAGCATATTCATTTGGAAAAGTATGTGTCATTTTATGCACATGGGGCCACTTCTTACATGTTTGACATCTAGAGTATTTCTCATACTTCTCTTTCTAAGCATAAGAAGAAGATAGATATCATATATATTTCAAAATAATATTTGTCTTTCTTAAATTGTGTTCATTAGTCATGGTTTTATGGTACACACACTATATTTGTAGCAATTTAAATATAATAGAGTGAGATATAAAAGTAACTTGCTTCTAATATAGAAATAGTGTGCATATATAAGTTTATCATCAAAATGAAGTGCTAGCTTTCTATGAAATGGATAAGAGGTTATTGAAGTGGTCTGAATGTGGTATAAACTAGCAATCATGCCTATATAAACAACAATGAGTACAATGAAGAGCTATAGGATGTCTCTTAGAAGAAATTTTGGTCCATTTGTTGCATCCATTAATGAAATATAAGATATCAAATTATAGGCTACAAAATAGAAGATGATGTTTTCAAAACAAAGGGCTCAATTGAGAAGAGATAACTTCAAATAATGAGCACGCACACGCACACATGCACGCGCACGCGCGCGCGCGCACACACACACACACACACACACACACACACACACACACACACACACACACACACACACACACACACACACACACACACACGCACATGCACACACGCACACACGCACACACATATTAATCATATATTTATTTTACACCATGATTCTTTTTAAAATATTTATATAATATTATTAAAATTACAAAATTAATATATTATTTATATTATATTATATATAATACAAAAAACTAATTATATAATATTTTTATAAATTTTAATAATATGGCTAAAATTTCCAAGAGATCCACATTGTCCATATATATCGTGAGGAAAATGGCATGGTGGATGGGCTGGCTAAATTTGGCCATGGTGTCACGTGCCTTGTGGAATGTGATGACATCAAAATGTTGCCATCATCAACTCAAGGTGTGATGGAAAGGGAGCATACCTTCATTAATACAATGTGAATAGTCAAAATTGGTGGTAGGCCTTCCTTTCTCCATGTGGGCATATGAACAATACACTTCATAAAGGGGGTTTTTGGCACAATTATTTACTGATTTGCATTGTGATTTCGATTGTCATAAGCATTATTTACTAATGTGGAAGGACGTAGAGGGTGGATTTGGCAAGATGTAGTGAATGGTCTAGTAATGATCAAAATGACAAGTTAATGAATTCTCGCACAAGATACAACTTGCAATGGCCATTTACAGATGAAAAGAGAATGCTCACATGTACCATGAAGGGTGGTTTATTGTTTTTTGGGAAACATTGTAGACTTATGATGATCATGGAATTCCTTTTCATTTTATTTGTTGTGGTTCTTCAATTTATATCCAATAGCATCAGAACCTACAACAAGCCTATGTCTTTTGATGAATTAGTGGTTGATCTGGGTGATAGTATGGGAAATTGCGATCGAATTGAACTAATGGGTGAAGATAGCATTCATAATAACAAGGCAAAAATTGTATACTTGCAGGAATGTGACCTTTTATAGTATATGGAGGGTATGGTGAAACACGATGAGGTTATATTGATGCAATTCTTCTAGACTTGGAAGGATAGGAAGGTGATTGTCAATGGTATGAGGTTCGATATTTTGGAAGAAACCATTGTGAGGGCTGGTGAATTTTTGATGGAAGGAAAGAACTAGTGGAGGCAAGCAAAGTTCAATGAGGAAGCTAGCCTGCAAAAATTCTTCAAAGGCAAGGAGGAACTAGAGAGATTGTGTGGTGGGTTTTCTCGAGCTGCCCTTCCTAAGCCCTAGGACGTCATTTGTTATGCTATCATGTGGCACATCACCTTGGAGGACTATTTCCAAGCACTATACTACTACCATTTCCCCATCCTAAATTATTTTAAGAATGTGAACCAAATCTCTTTCTCATTTTTTGTTATTGCATTTGCTAGAGGATGGTATTCTTAAGGCAAGGAGGAAACACGAGGAGGGGAAAACCTTCTACTTCATTCACCAGGGGCTCATGAATAAACTTTATACCCAACATCTTGCCCTAAATCCACCACTTTTAATTAACCCCCTTTCCTCTATCAACCCCCAAGCCTCCCTTGACCCTAGTCATGGACCTAGCCATAAGAAGTTCAAGAAAACCCCTACCCTTGATATCAAAATTAACCCAGAGGTTAAAATAAGCCTGATTGAGTCAGATTTGGACACTAGGAAGGGTAACAAAAGTTTAGGGAGGTCCAAGAAATGCCTCTAGATGGAAAAATTTAACTCCCCACCCCTGCCCCCTCCCCATGCATGATTCTAGCTCTGACTCCTCTGAAAGTGATGCCTTAGGGGAAAAAAAAAAAGAAAAAAAAAACTACCCCAAGCCCTACAAGTCCCTCCCATGTCTTTGTCACCACTAGGGCTACCCTAGCTAAGAGTGGAGGGGATGATATTACCTCCCTGAGAAAAGAAACTCCCAAATGTGCTAGGAAGAATGACAAGCATAGCAATATCAAGGTGAGATTGGAAAGGTTGGAGAATTCCATAAGGGACCTAGTTGAAAACCAAACTACTATCTGCTAGAGGTTTGAAACCTTGGTGGAGTTTTCCACAGAGTTCATGCACTCCGTGGCTAGCACCCTTTATTTTTTGTAGCTGAATAAAGAGGAGAAGGACATGGGCAAAGTCACTAAGACCACTCTATCTATCTATGGGTTCCTAGTTGAGGATTCGTTGAAGACCATCTAGACAAGGATGTGCCTAAGAAGGACAACAACCACGGACTTGAAAAGGGTAGCTAGCCCTGTGTCATTTACCTTTTTAATTGTGTTTATGATTATGCCTATGAACTTAGTACCCATGGCACCTTTATGTTTATGTTTTTGTAAGGGCTACTATTTTATTTTACAGAATTTTTATGTATTAGCTTAAATATTGCTAGTACTATCAAGCTGACTATGAACATATATTATTTTTTGATGTTTAAAGTTGATCTTCGTTAGTTGACTGGGAGGCTACCTCCAACTGTTTATTCAGCCTTTTTGTACTTTAGGGTTAGCCCTCTCATCTTGTTGGCTGCTATCAATTACTTAAAAAACATTATGGCTAAAATATTACAATTATTACTTATCTCTAAGTGAAACATTATAAGATTGTTTTCATGATGATCTAAAATTAAATTAGATCTTAGTTCAATGTAGAATTGTATATTATTTCCAAATTAAACTCACCTTGATTAATATTCAAGGAAGAGTCATTTATTAAAGTCACTTTTGTATACTAACACGAATCATTATTTTAGGAAAATTACAATGTGAAGTTGTTCCACAATTTGCTAAGAATTTTTTATCTTGGCACATATTATATTTTGAATAAAATCACATTGAATAAAAGTGGGGAGTATGGTGTAGGGGCACCTAAGCCACTCCAGGAACACAAGGACAACCAAAGGACTCCTAGCATGAAGATGAATCATCCATACCCTGGTGGAATCAACTATACAATCTATGCAATCTTGAATCCCATCATGACACTAAAAATGCAAAATTATATAATTTCTAGTTCTTGAAGACCCAAAAAGAGGCTAAATGGTCATATGGATCTACTAGGAATGATAATAGGATAGGTTAGTCTTTAGGATGCTAAATGAGATCATCTAAGTCATTTGGAAGGGTTGGATTAGTTAAAATACTCTTGAAAGACCAAATTTGTAATGTTGTAAATTCAAATTTTTGAATTACAACGCTTAGTCGGATTTAGGAGGAAAAAGTGTTTTCATAGTGTTTTATGCTTTTAATCATCCTTATATCAATGAAGGTTTTTTAGGAAAGTTATTTAGAAAGTTATATATTTTAGAGAATGCATTAGTGTGGATATAGAAGTTATTTGTATAGATTGAACACATAATTAAGAAGGAAAAACTTCATTTTTACAAGTTTTCATGAATTGGTTCATTGATTTGGGTGTTTTTTGAAAGCTTTTGGAACTTGGGTGAATCAAAAACATATTTATATGTTTTTGCATTCCATTTCATACTTGGTTTGAAGGATCCCAGTAGTTTTACATTCATTTTTGTGCTGACTGCCATAACACAAATCAAGTTTGCTTGAGAATTTTGATATTTTATTATTGTGGAATGGTCATTCCATGAATGTAAGGTCTAGTTGTCATGGAATGACTCTATCTAGACATGTATTATAGTCTACTAACCTAGTAGCATGTATTTATGAAGGTAGAGATATGTTCTTGGTGATCACCATGCTGATTTGAAGGTTTTTGTATTGGAAATTGTTAGGCACGCTACAACACCAACATTTTGGCCTTAAGAAGGAGCTAGTTTAATGTTTGATTCTAGATATATATGTTGAAGACAAGGGGTTCCATCCTTTAGATCTTGGAGAAAGCATTGGGAGAGCAGAGATTGAGAAAGCCCTAGCTCTTGAGGGTTTGGAGGCACAAATTAGGGTTTTTTTTGTATTGGCAGGGACTATAAACTGAAATTTGTTGTATATTATTTTAATTCAATCCATTTTATGAGACTCTTGAGAGTCTTGAAGTTTGGAGTAAGTTTGAGGGATAGTTTCTTTGTAAATCCCTCTTTTTGGAAGCACAATTAGTTGAACAACCATTTAAACAAAGACTATTTCCAATGTAATCCTGTCTGCCTTTTGGATATGTTGACATACTCAATAAAGGGTATCTAAAAAGGTAATTGGTTTGCTTGATGTTTTGGAATTTTAAGTGTTATGCATTTTAGAAGCTTGCTGGAGACCTAATTGGCAAAGCTACTAGGCCTATCTTATGCATTTCCTAGTTTATGGCCAAAGTGAGGTTGGGGAAGGGTAAAACAAATTGAGTCATCTTATAATTGATGTTTTAAAACCATTCAAAATACCTTGGATCATTGTATAGGTCTTGAAAAATTATTTAGGTGTTGGAGGCATTAAAGGTCATTACATTCTATTGAAAACTTGAGCATTTGTCCATTTTCTTTACTCTTATTGATTGGACCTTCATCCCACCATAACCCTTGGCATCACAAGTATTAGAAGCATGAGATTTGGTCATAAATTTGAGTACCCATTTTGACGAAGATTCCAAATTTGAGTTTTGTTTCAAGATATGAAGATAATTAGTGTCGATTCCTAACCTATCTTTGTCCCTATGTCATATTTGTCCCTAAGAAAATTTACAAAGAAGAAATTATGAAACATGTATAGAATAGTCTAGATCTTATTATTTTTACACTTAGGCTAACTTGGTCTATCTAGGTTAATCTATTTGTAAAGTATCTTGATCTTTAGGTCAACTTGGTTCCTTTTGTCATCTTGGTACCAATGATTTTAGATTTTCAAAACTAGTTTCTATAGGTATCTGCTACCCTAACTTATTATTTTTCCATTAGTTTACCATTAAATAGCAATAGAACTTCTAGATTTTAGTTTTCCTCTTTTGGTCAAGGTAGTTATTTTCAATTTCATGTTCTGTCATTTCCTTCTTGTTACATTTTAGAAATTTTCCATAGCATAGATTTTCTTGTCATTTCATTTACATTGCAGCTTAAGTTGTCGACTTGCTTTACATTTTCAGCACACATATCTAAAGGGAATACTAATTCATATTTGAACTATTTGATTCCTTCTCTTAGTAAAAGGTGGAAAAAAATCTAATTAATTCTACAAAATTTCAAAACGCGTTCATGCATTAGTGCATTCTTGCATGCTAGTCAAAACCCTTTTTTATAGAGGGATCTTGGTATTTCTCGTACAAGTTTTTAAATGTGAAGTTTTCTTCCAATGTTTCACATTTCACTTGTTTAAACCTACCAATTTAGTAGCTAAGAGGGCAAAATAAAAAACTTTTACATAAAAGGAACCATTATTGAACAATAAAAGCATAATTAATAGTTCTTGTTAAGGTCATTTTATTTGGATATTAAAAGGACTAGTGGATTAGAGAGAACATAGAATATATTGGTATATGGTTAAATAGAACATTAAACAATCATGAAGAATGGTGACCTAGTTGTTGATACTGGTGTTCAAACTAAAGCTTTAGAAATCCATGGCACCTCCATTGAACAAACATCCTCACAAATTCATCCCAAAGGTCTTTCACGAGGTAATCCTAATATTATCCTACCTTTGCAAGAATTTGATGTTGCTTGTGATTTGTTAGAACAACATATCTTAATAGGATTTATTTGGGTAGAACTTCTCCTAAAGCTATGCTCCAAGAATGGGTTAACAAGAGTTGGACTCCTCATGGAGTCTTCCTTGATGATGTGCAAACCTTACCAAAGATTTTTTTTAAAAAATTTTGCTTTGCCAAACTATCGTAGGCAGACGCGGTTTTTAGCAATGGTCCTTGGTAAGTGTGTTCCTCCTTGCTAGTTTTTCAAATTTGGTCAACAAATTTCACTATCTTTGACAACAAAAAGCTTAGGGTTCCTGTGTTCCTAGGTTTATCCTTGCTGTGTTGGCCTTTTATTGAGTCCATTGCCAATACCCTTGGCAAATTTATTACAAAGGAACATGAATTTTTTCTCAATGCTCATCCTTAGAAATATGTATGTGTTGAGGTTGATCTCTCCAAGGATCTTAAGGATTGTGTGGAGATACAGATTGGTTCTCAAACCTTCTCTTAGAAGGTACTTTATTTGAACTTTCCCAACACCTGTTATAGGTGCCAATCAACAGAACACAAGATTAGGGATTTCCCTTTGGCTGTGCCCAAGGTTAAATCCTTAACTAAAGAGGCCCTTTTCAAACTAATAGAAGGGAAGCAAAAAGAAGAATGGACCATTGTTGGGTGCAATGGCAAGGCTCCCTCGGCTCCGAAATAGTCATATGCGACTATTGTTTTGGCTCCTCCTATTTCAGTAGGAGTGCAAACCCCAGCCAGTGTAGGAACACAAGCGGTTTTTTCATAACCAAACCCTAGTGTTTCGCAAGTTTCAAAGCTTGGTTCCCAGGGGATCATGGTGGCTGCAAGGGCTAACACCTTGATTATGATCCACACTCCTCTTGATGCTTCCTCTATTGTGACTCAAAATGAGGGGTGTTCTTGTAGTCCTCCTAAATGTATTGAGAAACTACAAGAGAAATGTTGAGCTATTAGTTTGAAGGATTTTCCTTTTAGTTTTAACCAAGTTTTAATTTTCTTGCAGAATAGTTACTCCTCTCTCAAGGATGAGGAAGACATGGAAGAATTTTCATGAATTTTTTAACATCAAATGTGCAAGGTCTTACTGACCTCTCAAAAAAGTACTATGTTAGGGATACCCGACATAGACTTGATAATTTAGATTTTCTCTATATGCAAGAAGTTAAGATTTTTAGTTTTATGCTTTCTTCTGCATGTCACATCATTTGACTAGATGGCATTATGTTTTCCTCTCAACACAATTATTGTAGAGATGGTGTAGTTAATCTTCTATCACCTCATCTTCATTCTGCTATTACTTCACATGGTTCTAAACCTATGCACAGAATAATTTGGATTTTTCTTTCTATCAACAATCATTCCTTTGGAGTAGTTAATGTTTATGCTTCTAATGATGCTATGTAAAGATCTCAATTATGAGGCTAGATGGCTGACAACTTTCCTCTAGCTACTTAGGTTATGTGTGGTGACTTTCATATGATTGAGCTAGCCTCTAACAAAGATAACATTTTTCCTTTTCACTAGATAGCTAGGGAAAGGGAAGCCTGGTACTACATGCATAATAAATTGGGCCTTTTTTATCCCAATATTGATTGTCATCAGTATAGTGGGGTTTGGGAAACTTGGTCTAACTTTCGAGCTGGCTCTTACCACATTTTAAAACATCTCGATCGTGCCATGATTACTGCACAATATTTTTTCTCCTTTTATAAGGATCAAGATTTACCTATTATTCCTTTGATAAATGTGACATTATCATACCACTATCCCATTTACTTTTCTATTCTGTGGCACATAGTTGTCTAGCAAGTTGTTAAGACTCAGTTTTTCCTCAATATGTCAATCTTATGCATGTTTCCACTATTTCTCATATCCTACATGTTTGGAATTTGGAGCTACATCCATATCCTTAGACATGGTCAACTTAGTGGTGGAATGATGCCATTACTAGAACTTCTCGATTTCTATGCATCTATGGGTGGCAGTTGGCAGTTTTCAGAAGGTGGTCTTATGAGTCCACTACCATAGCTCTCAAGAAAGCTTCTGAGGGTCTCATCCTTAACCCTTTTGATGCTGATATGAAAATTTAGCTTTCAAACTATGTCATGAAAATAGGCTGTAGATAATTATGTTGCTCAAGGGGCACAAATCAAAACTTGCCTCCATTGGTTAGACGTTGGCTATAAGGCTTCAAAGGAGTTCTTCCAAGCTCTTTAAGCTTGTCATACTAACTTTGAGATTCAAAAAAATCAAAAAAGGCACTTTTGTTCTTTCTAGTCTCCCTAATATCCTGCAAACTTTTGTTCACCATTATAAAAATATTTTTGCTTCTTAGGGAAATTTGGTTGCTCAGGAGAAAGTTCTCAAAAAGTGTATTTTTGTTACTTTAAACTGCCTAGAAGTTGACCAATGTGCTTTCTGTGAGCAACTTCTCACTATCCAAGACCTTAAGGAGGTGGTTTTTCCCATGGTTGATGACAAGTCCCCCGAGTGTGATGGGTTTCCTTTTGAATTTTACAACCACCTCTAGGAGTATATTGTTCCCAACCTGGACAAAGTTTATCTTGAAGCCTATCTTTCTAAAAGCTTAGGAGTTATTATCAACAAAGGAAACATCAAATTTATACCTAAAGCTGGTGTTCCTAAGGATATTTGTAACTGGCACCTCATTACCCTACTTAGTGTGTCTTATAAGATCATTGCTAAGGTAATTTCTCTTAAAATTCACCATCTCCTTCCTTTAATTATGTGGCCAGAGAAAACTGGCTTTATCAAATCCAAGTATATTCTTGACAACATCATTTTTGTCTAGGAAGTCATGGAGTGGGCTTGCAAGTCTAATTAGTCATTTATTTTTTTGGAAATTGATTTTACCAAAGCCTATGACCAAATTGAATGGTCTTTCATTTTGGCTATGCTCCAAGCTCTTGGTTTTGGTCCCAATTTGCTTCAGTCTATGGAGATGCCTTTTGGAGATGCTAATGCTTACATTACTATCAATAGCTCCCAATCTAAAGCCTTTGGGCTTTTTCGTTCCATTAGGTAGGGTTGCCCTCTCACTTTGACATTATATGTTCTTACTACTGAAGGATTTGGTTACTTGCTAGCCCACTCCATTTCTTTAGGTTTGTTTTGTGGCATTTCCTTACCAAATTACTCTTCCCAATTGGTCAATGATCATTTTGCTAATGATTCCTTTCTCACTCTTTTGGAAGATGAGGAAAACATCACTAATGCCTTGAATTGCCTAGACACTTTTTTTCAAGCCTCTGGCTCTACTATTCAATGGCATAAAATGCTTTTTTATCGTTAGTCTTTTTTGCTAGCTCCACCTTGGCTTAACTACTTTGAATGGAAATGGGCCATGCACAGGGAGATTTTCCACTTTTTGGGAATTCCTTTTGCCATTCAAGCTTAGCTAGTTGATTTGTGGAACACCGTGCTTGTCAAGATTGCAAAGAAGCTGGACTATTGGCTTTCTAAACCCCTTTCTCTTGTAGGAAAATTTTAGATTTTCTCTAAAGTTCTAGCAGCTAATTATGTTTATTCTTCTTCTTGTTGAGCCCATTCAAAAGCCTCCTATCTGAAATGAGAGTGATTTCTCTATGATTTTCTATGGGCTTATGGTTTTGACCATCACAACTTCCACAGAGTTTCTTGGGATTTTTTTTGTCTTCCTAAAGAGTTCGGAGACCTTGGCCTTCTCTCCACATAGAAGCAAGGCCTCACTCTTTACGTCAAATAGATTATTTGTGCCATCACTAGAGATGAAGCTTGGAAAATTTGGGTTTGGCATTGCATTTCTTCTAGGTTCCTTATTAACAGGCCTGCATGGAAGGGGATTGACTTTCAAACCCTTCTCATCATGCGACAACATATGCACATACAGTGCTCTTTTGTTATCAAAAGCATATGGAAAGCTTGGGAAGATGTCAAGTCTTGGCTTTGTTGGTTTGGTGATGGGTTCCATGATGGGTTCTCTTTGAACTAGCATAACATTTGGTGGTCTCCTCTGTTTGCCATCTAGGGAATTCCTCTAGCCAAGACTCGGGATGCTAGTGCTCTACTTTTTTTCCAAATGTGACATCAAGACTCCTAAAGAAATTTTCTCAAGGGTCTCCATGAGTCTCAGATCCTAGGAAGATACGCAAGTCTAGTTCCATCCTACCCATTCAGATATGCAGACTTTTGATTTGTTTCTTTCTGTAATTCCAAATCACTTAATCCATAAGGTGGGTATTTAGTCTATTCTACCTTGGTGGATTGACTAGAAGTGGTATCCTACCACTTCCTTCACTAGCTAAAAGCCAAGTTTGGTATATTGATGGCTTTCTCCCCATCTACTAATGGTGGATACCCTCAACTAGCACTGGCATTTATAGTCTTCCCTTTTTAAGTGGAGAAAGTGCTTTAACACTATTTGGAGTGCCATTATAGAACCCAAGATTGCACATTTTTCTTGGTGTCTTGCTTTTCAAGATGTTCTCCATGGGCCTCAAGCTTAAGCATATTGGGGTTCCAGATCCTCGGTGTCCATTTTGTGGGTAACTCGAGTCTTTCTTGCATATTTTTGGGTTCTATAGATGTGCTCAAAACTATTGGCACTAGATTCATGATTTCTATAAGCCATTTTAGCTTGAACCCTTTTCTTGGCATATGGTTATTTTGTGTGATACCCCTAGGTTCCCTAAAAAATTTACCTAGATTTGGCATACTTTCAGGATGGAGATTTTGTTCACTCTATGGAAAGATAGAAATGTTGTTCTTTTCACTCATATTTTTCTTGACATAAATGTTGCTATGTGCACTAAAGTGTGAATTTGTAATAATGTAATAATGTAGATTCAAGTGCTATGTGCCCCTTGTAAGATTTCTAGAGTGCTTTCTAATGCTTTAGTTGATACTACGCCACCCAGGAGCCGCCACTGGGGCCTCAACTCTTATGGATGCCGCTCACATATGTCACGCTAGCAAGCTTCCCACCACCGCTCTCCTGGTGGTGGTGATGGTGGTTGGCATTTTCGCTTGGTTTCTCCACACCATGGTGGCACAGGCCAGTCCCTAGGCCTAATGGCTCCCCCTCCTGGTGCTCGGCATGTTGTTTCTGGAAAATGGCCCTTTCGCTTGGAATTGGCCATCTCACCTCCATGGCCTAATACCAAAGATGCTGACCAAGCCCCTGACGATGTTGTTGATCGCTAGACTATTCCCAGCCTGCCTAAAAATCCCAAGGATGATTGGGGATTTCATGATCAAGATGAAAGACTACCCTCAGCCGGCACTGCTTTAGCTACTTAAGGTTTGCTTCTTATATGTTTTACTTTTTTATGAATAGATGTTGATTTTGGCTTCAGCCATGTGAACTTTCGCAAGGTGATCTTGTATCCCCTGGCCCTTTTTTGTGAATTATAACTTTGTATATTATTTATTAATAGAAAAGGACTATTCATAAAAAAAAAATGTTAAATAGTTATATATTAAAAATAATAGAATGCATTGATAGAATTAAAGCATCATAACAAGAAGCTTAAGTCATGAAACATGCTTCTGTAGAAGATATTTTAGACAAAAGTAAAATAATCTAAAAATTATAAAAATATCTTTTGATTCCTACAATCATAAAATGTCTTTTGATTCCTACAATAATGTTGTAGATGGCTACTTGGAAAATGGAGCATAAAAAATCCTTTTAGAACAAGCCATTGTTTGATCGACCTAAATAAATATCTCGTTGTATCAAAATAATTGAAAATTTTGTGACTACATATTCTTAATATTAGCCTAGTTTTCTACAGTTTATCTAGCTGCATTGTAGAAAAATGTCATGTGACACACATATACCCTATTTGGAATGAAATTCAAAGCTACATGGAAGGTGAAGAGTATTATGAGGTTGGCTAATTAGATACATCTATCAATGAAAACTACCTTTTCAGTGTTCAACTCATGCATTGATGGTTGGCTAGTAACTAGGACTAAAAGTGTCCAAGGGACTAAATTGTGCTTGTAACAAGTTAACAGACTTTTAAGATTTGGTAGGAAATAGGAGCTTAAACATCATAAAACAAAATAAAGACATCCACTTCAACTTATTGTGACCAATTAAATTTGACAAAAATGAGTTTTGTAGTAATTTTGTTTACTGTAATAGAGTTCTGCCCTTTCCAGAGTGACGTAGTTCATGGTTGTGCAGGCAATCATAGACGTCATTGGGAATGCCCAAAAAATTCATTTGATGGAATATTTGGCACATGACAGAGCCATTTCATCTGCTATCCCTGCGCTTCACCTTCTCATGATTACAGTAGTTTCGATGGATGGCGAGGAGCTATTCAAAACCGGAGAAAGACATCACGAGCTGGCTATATCTTTGGTGATCATATTCTTGTACACCATAGTGAGATTGTATGAATAGAGGAGATTAATGAAGGCCTTTCTACAATTGAATCTTGAAAGACATTGGCAGTTCATGCTCGATTTGTTCTGAGAAGTTTGTTATATGATCCTCTCCTTCTGGTAAATCTATGGACCGTTAAGAAGAAACTGCAGCCAAGAATAATGGTGAATGTTGAAATGGAAGTGTAGCGTTATTCTAAATCTTTATCCGACAGGTTCACAAAGCTATTTTTTGATCTGTTCGATGTGAGTATGACAGAGAGAAATGATATTAGGAGGATGAGGCATGAAGAATATAAGATGGGAAGGAGAGGTTTTTTAGTTATGTTGAAACTGATATGTGGAGTTGTTTCTTCAAGCAATCAGGGTTCAGTGAAAAGAGCTTCAGCTTTCGAGCTATATATATAAACATGTTTATATATGTGTGAGAGAGAGATTAGTTTTAAGGTTATGAGTAAAGTTGTGTGTGTGAGAGATTAGTTTTAAGGTTATGAGTAAAGTTGTGTGTGTGAGAGATTAGTTTTAAGGTTATTAGTAAGGTTATGGTTCACTTTAGCTTATATTTAAGCTTTTGTTAGGCATTGAGTTATTAATAGATCAAAAGCGATTATAGTTTTTAAATATAATTTTGTTTCAAATATCTTTTATTTTAACCTTTTTGATATGCCATCTAGTGAACATTGTTTGTCTCTAATTATCAACTCTAACATGCAACCAAACCTTGAAATTTTATGAAAATAGTTACTTAAGGGGGATAAGTCTCAACATATTATATATATAAAGATATGTGCTAGTAGAAATCACAAAACAAGATTGTGGACATATAAATTTTAGTATATAATTGCATCCTATTGAAATCGTTGTTATAGTCAAGAATTACCTCATTGTTAGGGTTATTATTAAGAGTACACTTTAGGGTATGGTTATAATGTGTTGAATACAATTGGTTAATTGAGTGTTGTCTTTGATGTTACACAAATGTCATATCAGTCATCAGACAAAGTCTACTGAGCGTTGTTGTATATTACACTATAAAGATAGCTTCTACCAAGCTAACTTGGTTAACGAAGGAAGTTCAGTACTTACCGAGCTCACTCGGTGATCGAAGGAAACTGTGATAGAGTATTTACCGAGCTGAGAAGGTAAGCAAAGAAAAGTTAGTGTTTACTGGGCTGGGAAGGTAAGCGAAGGAAAGTCAGTGTTTACCGAGTTCACTCGGTCCAAAGGATTTTTGCACAATTCGCAGTGCTTACCAAGCCTCACTTGGTTAACACTAAAGATCATTATGGGACAGTGTTTATCGAGCTGGGTTGTTTAGCGAAGGATTTTTGAAAAGTGTGGAATTAAAGCTAAAATTGATTTATGTGATGAATGTAGCCGACTCACGGTATAATTATTAATAATTTTAACTTGTATTTAAGGCCGACTTGATAATCAGAAAGGTATATATGAAGGATCAAGTTTCAAATTCAAGTGTGAATGTGTGGATAAGATGTATGTGCGAATTGTGAAGGTGCAAGCGAATTTTTGAAGGATCAGATATCCTTGTGGAGCTACAAAGCTTTTATGTGATCAGAGAGGATCTACTGAAGCAGAACAAAGATCTGTATCAGCAAAGATAAGTTGCATTATATTCAGATCATTCATTGTTACTTTCTAACAATTGTAGCAGTGATTTCAAATGTCTTAATAGAGTGGGTTTAACAGCCTTATTGTAAATCCTCTAACAAGATAACAGTTCAGTTGAATTATTCTAAAGACCTCTAGCAAGGACACTCCTAACAGGGTCACACCTAACAGTGTGTTTTGTAACCTTTAACAGGGTTGGCTCCTAACAAGGCTCACTTCAGAAGAGTGAAAAACAGTAACTAGTTACATTGGTGGTTTTTCCCATATTGGGTTTCCACGTTAAATCTGGTGTCTCTAGTGTTCATTATTGCTGAATTGTTTTGGTTATTAGTTCATAATAATTATTAGTATTTGCTGCATTATCAAGTTTTAGTAATCTGTAACTAAGATCAAGATTTTAGACATCTAAGGGACTGTGAAATGTTTTTTGTGGTAACTGATTCACCTCCTCCCCCTCTCAGTTACTCCATTCTCATTTCCAACAATTGGTATCAGAGCTTTTTGGTGCTTGCAGGAAAAGATTTCAAGGTTTTAAGCCAAAGATCAAGATGTCTTACAAAAGCGAAATTCCAAAACTTAACAGAGATAACTTCTCAGCATGGCAAGAATTGATGAAACTTCATCTAGCTACTGTTGGTGATACTGGACTGAAATACCTTAAAGAAAAATATGAAGAACCTTCTGGTACATTGTCAGTTAATGATATTGCTGAAAAGAAGACTCACAACAATATGATGATAGACATAACATCTACTCTCAGCTATGAAGAATTTGATGACATTAAGGACTGCAAAACTGCCTTTGACATGTGGAACAAGCTAAAGGAGATCTATGGAGGGGATGATAATGTGAGAAGAGCAAAAGCAGAAAGTCTAAGAGGACAATTTGATCAAATGAGGATGAGAGAAGATGAAAACATTGCAAAGTATGTTGAAAGAGTTAAAGCATGTGTAAGTGCAATCAGGGCAGCTGGAGGTGACATCAAAGGAGAAACAGTTGTAAGCAAAGTTCTCAGAACCTTGCTTTCCGTTTATGCAATCAAAGTCTCTGCAATACAGGAAAGAAGGTGTGAAGAAAATCATAAGATAAATCTTGAGGCCATAGTTGGAAGACTAACTGCATTTGAACTAGATAACTTTGACAACTATGTTCTAGCCTCCAAAAACATTGAATCAGCATTTCAAGCCAAGCTCTCACTCAAAGAGAAAAGCACAAGGAAGATAGAATCACAGTCAGAAAGTGAAAATGAATCAAGCCAAAGTTTAGACAGTGATCTCGAAGTGATTGAAGCTCTACTAGCCAAAAAATATTCTAGAGGCAGAGGAAAATACAAAGGTAATGTTCCTCTGATATGTTTTTTTTGTGATGAAATTGGTCATATTGCAGCAAGGTGCCCAAACAAGAAAAACAATGATGAAAAGAAAGATCACAAATGGAATGGCAAGAAAGACTTTAAATCATCCAAGAACAAAGGTAAGAAATCATGTTTCATGGCTGAAAATTCTAAAGATTCTGATAATAGCGAGGATGAAATTATTTATATTACTATTAAAGATGACTCTGATAATGATGACGAAGATAAAATGGCTCTTATCTCTCATGTAAGTAAGAATGATACATGGATTATAGACAGCAGTTGCTCACATCATATGACTGGTGATAAAACTAAGTTTGATCAGTTTGAAGACTATGATGGTGGCAGTGTGAGGTTTGGTAATAATGAACCTCATTTCATAAAAGAAAGAGGAAGAATTTGTCTATCCAAAGAACTTAAATGTAATAATGCCTACTGGGTTGAAGGTCTCAAACATAATCTGCTAAGTGTTGCACAATTACTAAATATTGGATTCAAGGTAGAATTCATGCATGGAAAGGCGAGACTGTTGAATAAGCAAGGAAAACTGATAGGATCTGGCACCCAAAATAAAGGTAACTTGTTCTATCTAGAACTTGGTGAATGCTCATGTTTTATTGCTCAAATTGAAGAGAGTTGTTTATGGCATAAAAAGTTGTGTCATGTCAATTTTGATAATTTGGTAAAAATAAGCAAATTCAAGAAAGTAAGAGGCATTCCTAACATTAAGAAACCTAAGGTTGGTCTATGCAAGAATTGTCAGATTGGTAAAATGGGAAAAACTAGTTTTAAAGGTAAAAACTATCAGTCTGAAGATATATTAGAAATTGTGCATACTGATTTATGTAGACCCATTGGAATAGAAAGCTATACTAGAGAAAAGTTTTTCATTCTTTTTGTTGATGACTATTCAAGAATGATGACTGTCATGTATCTAAGGAATAAATCAGAAGCATTTGAGAAATTCAAATGGTATTTGGCAAGAGTTGAAAAAGAAACAGGGAAAAGGCTGAAATGTTTAAGGTCAGACAGAGATGGAGAATTCATTTCACATGAATTCAATAACTTTTGCATTGAAAGAGGTATTAAAAGACAAGTTTCAGCACCAGGAACTCCAGAACAAAATGGAATAGCTGAAAGAAGAAACAGATCCATTATGGATTGTGCAAGAACCCTGATGATAGAAAAAAAACATTGCTATCAAATACTGGAAGGAAGCCATCAGCACTGTAGTTCATACCTTAAATCGAGTACAGTTGAAGAAGGACTCATTCAAGACTCCCTATGAATTATGGTATGGCTACAAACCCAATGTAAGTTATCTGAAAGTATTTGGAAGAAAATGTTATATTTTGAAAGAATCTAGAAAAGGAAAATTTGATGTAAAAGGTGATGAAGGAATATTTTTTGGTTATTCTTGCAAAATCAAAGCATATAGATGTTTAAATCTATCCACTCACAAAGTCATAGAAAATGCACATGTGAAAGTTGATGAGTTTGCAGACAAATCAAAAGAAGAAAGCAAAAAGATACCTAAAGACTACAAGAGATTTGTTTACATTGAACCTGATACTATACCAAGTATACCATTCACTCAAGAATCCTCAACTCCTGAGTCTTTAGTAACCGAGTTGCAAATAGTTCAAATCGAGCCACAGCAACGTTCAGACACTACCGAGCAAGTGTCTACCGAGTCTGAAGCAACCAAGCCAGAACAACCTGAATATGAAATTGAGGCACAAGCAAATTTCAATGAAACTCATTCAAGAGGTAAAGAACTTGTATTAGCTAAATATGTCAGAAGACATCATACACCAGATCAGATCATTGGAGACAAATATGAAGGAACCCTGACAAGAAGTAAGTTGAAAAATACTTGTTTACTTGCTGATTTTGAACCTAGAAGTATTAAAGACGCATTGGCAAATGATAGTTGGATTGAGGCAATGAATGAGGAAATAGAACAGATAGAGAAGAACAAGACATTGACTCTTGTAACCAGGCCTAAAGATAAGAATATAATAGGAACCAAGTGGGTATTCAGAAACAAGTTGACTGAACAAGGTAAGGTATCCAGAAACAAAGCTAGATTGGTATGCAAAAGATACTCTCAAGAAGAAGGCATAGATTATGGGGAAACTTTTGCTCCTATTGCAAGATTGGAAGGAGTCCGAACCTTACTTGCATATGCTGCTCACAAAGGATTCAAAGTTTATCAGATGGATGTCAAGTCAGCATTCCTCAATGGAATACTGGATGAAGAGGTTTACATTGAACAACCTGAAGGTTTTGTTGATACAGATAAAAGGAACATCGTCTGCAAATTACACAAGGCACTGTATGGTCTGAAACAAGCCCCTAGAGCATGGTATGAAAGATTGCATAACTATCTTATTCAGATTGATTTTCAAAGAACTAATGATAATAATAGCTTGTATATAAAGGAAGGACCAGATAATAAGATTGTCTTGGCAGAAATTTTTGTAGATGATACTGTTTTCACAAGGAATGATGATCTTTGCAAAGAATTTTTAGAACAAATGAACAAAGAATTTGAAATTTCTATGTTTGGTGAAATAAAATTCTTTGTTGGTCTTCAAATTAAACAAAATAAGAATGGCATCTTCATTACTCAATCAAAATACATCAAAGAGATATTGAAAAAGTTTGGTATGGAGGACTGCAAACCTATTGGAACTCCTATGTGTACTAGATTGAAACTTACCAAAGATGATGAATCCAAAGAAGTAGACCAAACATTGCATAGATATATGATTGGAAAGTTGCAGTATGTAGTTCATACCAGGCCAGATATTGCTCTTGCAGTCGGTATTGTTGCAAGATTTTCAGCAAAACCAAGAGAAACTCACCTAATGGCAATTAAAAGAATAATGAGATATTTGAAAGGAACTGAAGATTATGGACTATGGTACAAATTTGGAGGTAATTTGGATCTAAAAGTTTTTACTGATGCTAATTGGGCAGGGAATCTTGTTGACAGAAACAGCACAAGTGGAGGAGCATTCTTTCTTGGAAAGAGATTGGTTTCTTGGAAAAGCAAAAAGAAGAATTGTACATCCCAATCTATAGCAGTGGCAGAGTATGTTGTTGCAACAATAAACTGTTCCAACATTGTTTGGTTTAAGCAGTTATTACAAAGAATGAAGATGGAAATCAAAGAACCAGTTGTTATGTTCTATGACAATACTAGTGCAATCAATATATCTAAGAATCCAGTGATGCATTCCAAAACCAAGCACATAGTAATAAAATATCATTTTGTCAAAGAATTGGTGCAGGACAAGGAGATCAGACTGGAATATGTGCATACAAAGGAACAAATTTCTGACATATTCACAAAGCCATTACCTAAGGATACATTCTTGTATCTCAGAGGTAAGTTAGGGGTCACTCCCCTATCTGAAGTTCACTAAAATAAAGTTTTAATTGATGCATCAACCTATGAAAAGTTGAAAATCTATCAAGTTGATGTAGCAGAGTATTGAAGTCATTGCATATGAATCTGTACATAAGGTACATTGTAATCCAGTTGAGAGTACCTTTGGCATACGAGAAGAGCTTTTACTGTGTTGTATTGTCTTTGGCATGTGTTGTCAAAGAGGGAGAGTAAAACTGTAATATCTATTCTGAAATTTGTAAGCATTTGTAAAGGGAGAATAAAATTGTCATATCTTTATGTTATACAATTCCTTCACAGAGGGAGATTACTAAAAGAGGGAGAAGTTTCTATCTAAGAGGGAGAAGTATTATGTTGACATATTGTGCTGCACTATAAGAGAAAGACTTGTTTTCAAATTTCATTCTGCTATAACATGTTGTGTTGCCATCAATGCCAAAGAGGGAGATTGTTGGATAAAATTGGTTAATTGAGTGTTGTCTTTGATGTTACACAAATGTCATATCAATCATCAGACAGAGTATACCAAGCTCAAAAGGTAAGCATAGTAGTTTACAGAGTCTACTAAGCGTTGTTGTATATTACACTATAAAGATAGCTTCTACTGAGCTAACTTGGTTAACGAAGGAAGTTCAGTACTTACTGAGCTCACTCGGTGATCGAAAGAAACTGTCACAGAGTATTTACCGAGCTGGGAAGGTAAGCAAAGAAAAGTTAGTGTTTACTGGGCTGGGAAGCTAAGCGAAGGAAAGTCAGTGTTTACTGAGTTCACTCGGTGTCCAAAGGATTTTTGCACAATTTGCAGTGCTTACCAAGCCTCACTTGGTTAACACTAAAGATCATTATGGTACAGTGTTTACCGAGCTAGGTTGGTTAGCGAAGGATTTTTGAAAAGTGTGGAATTAAGGCTAAAATTGATTGATGTGATGAATGTAGCCGACTCACGGTATAATTATTAATAATTTTAACTTGTATTTAAGGCCGACTTGATAATCAGAAAGGTATATATGAAGGATCAAGTTGTGAATTCAAGTGTGAATGTGTGGATAAGATGTATGTGCGAATTGTGAAGGTGCAAGAGAATTTTTGAAGGATCAGATATCCTTGTGGAGCTACAAAGCTTTTATGTGATCGGACAGGATCTACTGAAGCAGAACAGAGATCTGTATCAGCAAAGATAAGTTGCATTATATTCAGATCATTCATTGTTACTTTCTAACAATTGTAGCCATGATTTCAAATCTCTTAACAGAGTGGGTTTAACAGCCTTATTGTAAATCCTCTAACAAGGTAACAGTTTAGTTGAATTGTTCTAAAGACCTCTAGCAAGGCCACTCCTAACAGGGTGATTAAATCCTCTAACAGGGTCACACCTAATAGTGTGTTTTGTAACCTTTAACAGGGTTGGCTCCTAACAGGGCTCACTTCAGAAGAGTGAAAAACAGTAACTAGTTACATTGGTGGTTTTTACCATATTGGGTTTCCACGTTAAATCTGGTGTATCTAGTGTTCATGATTGCTGAATTGTTTTGGTTATCAGTTCTTAATAATTATTAGTATTTTCTGCATTATCAAGTTTCAGTAATCTGTAACTAAGATCAAGATTTTAGACATCTAAGGGACTGTGAAATGTTTTTGTGGTAACTGATTCACCCCCTCCCCCTCTCAGTTACTCCATTCTCATTTCCAACAATAATGAGGGTTAGAATTATAGTTAGGATTATTTCTAGAATTACTACTAACATTAGGGATAGATTATGGAAGGGCCAGGATTAGGGCTTGTGTATAGATTATGGTATATTTTATTTTGGTTTGTATTAAGATATAACTAAGGTTAAAGCTAGAGTGAGTGTTAGGATAATCTTTATAGTTGGGGATTTATAGATTTTTAATGAGATTTTGGTCAGTCTGTGTGTGTGCGTGTGCACACACACACACATGCACTCACATATATGTATGTATGTATGTATGTATGTATGTGTATATGTATGTGTATGTGTAAGTATCTGTGTGTGTGTATAGGGAAGCTAGCATAATTTATGCATTCTTTTATGATTTTTGTAATATTGTGCAAGGTAAAGGGGAGTAAAATTAATTTCCAAACCTGTGCCTCAGATAAAAGAGATTCACCAAAAAGCATAGTGTCATCTACAAATTGTTGCTGAGTAGACAGGGGGAAGATTAGAGGCAGCTTTGACACCTCAAATAGAATTGGAACCTTATCAAGGAAAGATCACTTATCAAGAAAATACCACTTCATCCTGGTCAACAATAGTTAGTCTTAAAAACTTTACATTCAAACATGAAAGCAGCTCTTATCGATGTCCAGAACTTTACATTAGTTGTTTTAATTCACTTAACAAACTTAGTTCTAATATTGTTATTGCACAGCATTGCAAATTTTAACGTAAATTGAATGTGAGAAGACATGCACAATTTAAAACCGAAGGGTGAGATACATAAATAATAATAATAACAGCATTGTAGTAGTGTATTTTCGCTTAGAATTCGAGGATTTTAAAGAAAACCCAAATTATTGATTTATCTAATAGCTGACAGTTGACAATATCCAGACATCACCACGACAATTCATTTAGACAGCACTCCATGCGGAGAGTGCAAATAATGGTGTGCTTTTCCACATGAGAATTATGGCATGTCCATCCGCATCTAGACTATAATGTTCAGTGGAACCACATTCTCGTATTAACAATTGCGCCTGATACATACCTCGAAAGCTGAAACTCTTTTCGCTGAACCCTGCTTGTTTGAAGAAACGCCTCCACACATAAGTTCCAACATGCCTAACAAACCTCTCTTTCCCATCATAGACTATCATATTCCTAATGCTACTTCCAGGGAACAATTCCTCCTGCTTCATCCTCCTAATATCACTTCTGTCCGTCATGCTAACATCCACCATATCAAAATACGCCATGTAAAAGCTAAGCACCTCGCTGAATCTATCAACAAAAGATGGAGAATTGTGCTGGGCTTCTATTTCAAGATTCACCATGATGCTTGGCCGTAGCTTCTGTATAACGCTTAACAGATTTTCCAGCAGGACAGGTTCGTACAACAAAGTTCTCAGAACAAGTGGAGCATGAACTGCCAACGCCTCGCCAGATTCAACGCCGGTGAACAAGCCCTCCTTTATCTCCTCCATTCGGGCGATCTCTACCGTGTTGTACGAGAACGGAATCGCCAAAGATTCAACCAGCTCCTGAAGTCTTTCTCCGCTTTTTAAAAGATCCTCGCCATCCATCCGAACTGCTGTAATCTTGAGAAGCTGAAGCGCAGGGAAATCAGAGGACAAAGATCTGTGTGCCAGGTACTCCATCAATACTGTCCAATGCGACCCGATTCGTATCCCGAGATCAATCACATGAATTTTCTGGGCATTCCCCACGGTGTCAATGATTGCCTGCACAGACGTGAATTGCATCACTCTGACAAAGGGAAGAAATCTATTACAGTAAACAAGTTCCCTACAAAACTCCTTTTTGTTGAATTCGCCGGCAATATCGAAGCCCAAATAAGGGACTGGTTTAGCTGCGTTATTTAACATTCGGAGAGTCTGGCATTCGATTTTCTCCTGCAGTGCGGCGGAGACATAATAGCCGAGCCTCTGTGTGGCATTCCCCATCTGACAAGACAATTGTTTGCATTTGGTCACCATTTCGGCAGCCTCATCAGATTTATTCTCGCCTATCATATGTGCAGACTTGAGCAGAAGTTGAAACAACTCCATCCCCTTCTCTTCTTCTCCAACCAGAGCCTCGTTAAGATCAGATTTATCATTATTCATCACTGAGCCGGAAGGAAACTTTTCATGGTCTAACACAACCTGCAAGCTGGCTTCCATTGCCACGGGTAGAGTATTCTACAAAGTGTAGTAAAGGGCTAGAGTTTACGTAAATTGGAGGATTCAAACCACAATGTCCCATCAAATACAACGAGATATATAGAAACTTTGCGTCAGTTTTAATGTCTTAATCTCATCAAATGCAACGATATCTATACAAAATTTGCGTTAATCTTGATGCCGTAATCTCATCTAAATTTGAAAAACAAGGAGATGCGTACAAGTTCGGCGTGATTTTTAATGTACTCGTCATGCAAAGTAAAACTAGAAACATACAAATTCAAAATAATTTAAATTGGTAGATACATCTGCAAAATGATACTGGCCCTTCAAAGCACATTGGAAGCGCTGACCATTTGTATACCATTCAAACGTTTTTCATTTTATTGTAATTTTTTGTTTTTTAATTCAAACTTATTATGGGCATGGGCATTGAAGGTCACTGAATTCGAATTCAAGACTATGGGGAATTGTAGAAGAATATCTTGTAAATAGTAGCATTCATTTTGGATGAGTCAAAATTATAAGAGTACCATCTAATGTTACAATTTTAATAGAATAGAAAATAATATATCAAAGAAAACTAAAATAAGTAACTATCCTATTTATGAAAGTGGTTTCGTAGAAGGATTTGAACAAAACGAAATGTTATTGGTACCCCATAAGGAGCAAGATATATGAATGATAATAGTTGGATTAAAAATGTTAAGGTGGGTTTGTAGGAAATAAATATGCATCAAGGGAGGATAACATAGTTATTATATTTGACATTGGCATTAATTATTAAAATGTGTTGTATCAATCGTGAGGAAAAAGGTCATGTCCAAGAGTAGAGCATATGAATCTTTTCAGCTTTCCGATCCCAATCAAATACCAAACAATGTATTGAAGAAAATGATAGAAGTAATTATGATAGCTATGAATTTTCAACTTTGTTTTTTTAAATCATTTTCAGTATGATGATAAGATAAACTTTCCCTACTACATTTTCAAGTCTCTGCATCATAGTTTAATCGATCATAAGAACAAAGCTTCCTGACCTTTATTGCATTAAGGCCTTATTTTGCTATTTGTGAATTACTGTAAGGCCCGTAACTTGTCCCCTACTCTGAAGATTGAGAAAGAAGGGAAACCCAACTCCCCTGCGATTATGGAAAAAGCCCCTATATCAAGCAAGAAAAAGATTGTGATTGACAATGATGACAATACTAGAAGTAGGGAGGAGGATGATTCGATGTTTAAGGAGATAAATGATGATAGGGTTTTGATGGATTTTTTGGAAGGAATTAAGGAGGGTATGGAGATCAGGGATGAAATTGAAAAAGCCCTGTAGGAAAAACAAATATAAAATAAAGGAGGAGATATTTTCAGAGAAATTGACTTGTACTACTTAAGGATTAAGCGATGTCAATCCTAGCAACGGTGTGGATAAAGTGATTGAGAAGATTGTCAGTTATTTTGCCTCTAAATCTGAAGACCTCCTAACTTGTAAAAATAAGAGGGGAAAAGAGGAGAATTTATCTCACTCCCAGGTTGGTGTTGAGAAAATAAAAGCCAAAATAGAATCCATCGATACCTTTGCAAAAAGAGGGGTAAAAATTTATTAAGACAGAAATGAATACAACAAGGAGAGCTCAACAAGGAGCTCGATCCTGAGCAACAAGATCATCAAATTCTTGCACCATCTCAAAGGACAGTTGCCCCCTATCCCTAATATTCCAACCCGGATCATGAGTAGAAGCCCATTTGGCTAAACAATCAGCAGGTCTATTCCATTCTCGCGGAATATACTTGAACCTAATGAACTGAAAAGAGGAAGAGAAGAAAAGAATCTGCTTAACAACAGTGGCCAGCTGCCAACTAACATCCTCAAGCTCTTGCGAAGAAAGCATGTTCACCACCACCTGGGAATCAGACTCACAAATAATCTTACTCCATCCCCACAAGCAACACTATTCCACAACATATAAAATAGCCTGAGCTTCCATGAGATTGTTAGTATAATCACCCTTATGAATTGAGAAGAAAAATTTAACATTCCCAGAACTACAACGAACCACTCCGCCAATACCAGCCGACCAGGATTCCCATGAGAAGAACCATCAGTATTAATTTTCAGAACTCCACAGGGAGGAGGAGTCCAGTGCCCATCCCGATTAACCCAACCCTTCCTCTGATGGTGAAGCTACCTGGACATAGAAGGAAACTATGAGCCACAACCCCATCCTGCAGATGAAAATTGAGGCGATTACAGATAGCAAGATCAACCGGATCCATACCCCCATCAAGCTCACACTTCACAAGAATAGTTTCCTGGAGAGAATGTGATATTTTCCACCAAAGATGCAAAACACCAAGTCGAACATCTTGGAATATGCGATGATTCCTCTCCAACCAGATATGCCAAAGCATGAAAGATGGGCCAGCAATCCAAGCAGCATGGAGAGAAGAAGACTTGGAGGGAGCACTACCCAAGCGAGCCCAGAACTCAGGCAAAGAGGAAGCATGCCGACAAGAGCAATCCCAAGTGCTCCACCAAAGGTGCCATATCTGAGTAGAATAGGAGCAATGGAAGAACAGATGGGAGACAGACTCCTCTCCATTACCACACAAAACACAATAAGAGGGGCCTTGAAATCCACGTTTACAAAGATTATCCCAGGTAAGACAATGGTTGTGAGCCACTAGCCACATGAAAAAATTGCAGTTGGACCAAGAAACTTTATTCCAGACTTGCTTCCACCAAGGGACCTCAGCATCCCCAAATAATTGTCTAGTTATCTCCTGATACCCAGCAGAGACATGATATTTACCAGACAAGGTACCGCCCCAAGCCAATACATCTAGACAAAGCAAAGAGGAACACTCTCTAGAGGCCAAAATTTGAGAAAGCTCCTGATGATCCATGTCTGTATCTCCAGGAGGCCAATCAGAGGAATGCTTCCATCTATAACCAACAACAGGTCCCAATTGATAAGGAGTCTTGTAATGAGCCACTTTATCCCATCCAGTGGCAAGAAAAGAGTCACAAAGAGGCTGAAGATGAGGGTATATGGATAAAATGGAAGGGAATCCATCCCAAGCATCAGACCAAAACAAAGCTTGAGAACCTCCTTTACATATCCAGAACAGACCCCTCTCCACCAACATCGCACCTGTCTTCAAAGTATGCCAAACCATTGAGCCACGACCTTCAAGAGGAAGTGCAGAAATAGAGCAAGGATCAACACCATGAAAATATTTATGAGTGATAATACGAGCCCAAAGTTGATGCTGTCCAGAGCACCATCGCCAATAAAGTTTAACAGCCAAAGCTTGTCTACTCAATAGAGCAGAACGAAGACCAAGACCACCCTCCTTTTTAGGCCTACAAACAGTTGCCCAATTAACCAAGCTCCATTTAGTACTACCTAAATTACCACTCCAAAGGAATTGTCGAGAAAGAGCATCAAACTCCTTGAGAAAGTAAATAGGTGCAGCATGAACCATGCTTCTATAAGTAGGAAGAGCTTAGCTAACAGCTTGAAGAAGAGTAACCCGAGCAGCAGTAGAAAGCCATCTATGAGTCCAATGATTTACCTTATCCTGAAGCTTGGTAATCAAATTTTTTCAAAAGAGACGTGGCTGCCTGGAAATAGCAATAGGAATGCCAAGCTAAGTCAAAGGAAGTGAACCTATCTGAAACCGTAGGATACCAACAATCCTGTGCCGAATAGAATCATGAGTGTTAAAAAAGTAAATGAAAGATTTGTGCTCATTAACTTTCTGGCTTGAAGCTGCCAAATAAAAGTCCAAAGCATGTCAAAAGGCTTCAGCTTCCTTGATCCTAGCAAGACTGGCAAGAGCAGAATCATCAACAAATTGAAGATGGGAAAGAGAAGGTAAGCCATTACCCCACCGCCAGCCTTGAATAGAATTTTGGGACACCTGATGCTTAATGAATTTGCCCAAGCCTTCAGCCATGATGATGAATAGATATGGGGAGAGAGGGTCACCCTGGCGGAGGCCTCTAGAAGCACCAAATATTTGTGAAGGTTGACCATTAATAAGAATAGAAAAAGGGGCAGAAGTAACGCAACTCATAATCCAACTCACCCAGTCAGAGCTAAATCCAAAAGAAAGAAGAATACTCCTTAGGAAGCTCCATTTAACTCTATCGTAGGCCTTAGCCATATCCAGCTTAACAAACATGGCTCTCTCCCTTGAAGTAGCCATAGAGTGAATAGCCTCAGTAGCAATAACCACCCCATCCAAAATTTGTCTTCCAGCAACAAAACCACCTTGTTCTTCTGAGATAATAATGGGAAGCCACCTTTTCAGTCTCTCAGCTTAGTAATAACTTTGTAGACCACATTACATAAGGCAATTGGTCTAAAAAACTCCAATTGATTAGCACCCTCTCTCTTAGGAATAAGAGTCAAGAATGTAGAGTTCAAAGCTCGAAGCATCTGCTTGCTAGCATAGGATTCTTTAACCACCTCCAACAAATCATGATTAATGATGTCCCAAAATTCCTGAAAGAATTCAACTGGAAAACCATCATGACCAAGAGCCTTCCCCTTAGGCATGCCAAAGACCACCGCCTCCAGCTCTTCCAAAGAGATAGGACGCATGAGATAATCATTCATTTCCTGAGTGATAAGGGAAGGAATACAGGACAAAATAATATTTTCTTCATTATCAGCAGGAGGAGAGTCCTCAGAGAAGAGGGTAGAGAAGTACGAAATAGCCTCCTGGAACAAAGCTGGCAAGGAATTCAGTTGAATACCTTGAGAATTAACCAAAGAAGAGATAGTGCTCTGATTCTGGCGAGATTGCACTGTTTTATGGAAAAAGGTAGTGTTTTGATCACCTTCCTGGAGCCAATCAACTCGAGCCTTTTGCTTCCAAAAAATTTCCTCTCGAAGTTCCCATTCTTCTAGAGCTCTAGAAGCAAGGGATTCAGCCTGGCCAAGATCCTCCGAGAAACCTCGATCTCTAATCTCCCTTGTGATGACATCAAGATTTTCTTGAGCAAGCCTCTTCATAAAGTGAAGATTCCCAAAGCATTCCCTATTCCATATCTTGAGCTGCCTTTTAACATATTGAAGCCTTTTAGAAAATGAGAACATTGCAGTACCATATGCAGGGGCACCATCTTTCCACCAACAAAAAACAAAATCATGAAGAGAGGAGTCACGAAGCCACATCAACTGGAACTTAAAAGGAGGATGCTTCGGAACATAAGCCCCTATAGCAAAAAATTTGATTGGCCAATGATCTGAACCCCTCCAATCAAGGATTTCTGAAGAGATAGGAAGGGTGCCACTAAGCCAGAAGCAAGAAACAAGAAATCTATCTAGGCGTTCTAAGATAGCAGCAACACTAGTCCTGTGATTATTCCAAGTATAGAGGCCATTAGAAGCCTTAACATCAGAGAGATGCAAAAGAGATATGTGTTGCCGAAGAAGAGCAGAAGAAGGCCCCAATCTAGCCTAACCACTATGCTTCTCTTCCAGACTTAAAACTGAATTAAAGTCCCCTGCTAACACCCAAGGATGATAAGGATGACAATTTCTAACATATTGAATATGTTCCCAAAGTTCCTCCTTTCCCACAAGATCAATAGGTGCATACACATTAGTAACCATGATTACCTCTCCTGAGTCTAGAGCAGAAGTTACCATAGAGAGAGCTGAGCGAGAAGACATCCAGGCAAGAGGAGAAATTTTTTGAGGATCCCAAAATATAGCTAAACCACCAGCACTTCCTGTTGCCCCAACACACTGGCATTGGCCACGAGATCGAATACTAGAGGCATGTTGGACCATATACTCCATAGAGATCTTAGTCTCTTGGATACAAAAAACATCAGGACTATGATCAACCACCAAGTTATGAATAGCCTTTTGTCTAGGGATGCTATTCAACCCCCTTACATTCCACAAGAGAATAATCATCATTGGGTAGATTTGGGAAAATGAGAATCCAAAGGTTTCACTGAACTAGACTCAATCAATATATCTCCTGTGAGTTTAATCTTCTCTTGGTCTGTTTTGCGCCCACTCCTTAGAGGGGGAGAAGAAGAAGCCCACTTAAAGGGTCGAGGCAACAACCTCAAGGGGAGAGGAGATCCCTTGCCCTTACCTGATGGTAGCACATCCTTAACCAAGTCAGCCAAAACAACATCATCATCTTCCAACACTGCAGGAGTCACCAGAGCCGCTGTCACAGGAGCTACAGGAACCTCACAATTCTGATATACTACAACTTGAGATGGCCCACAAGCATCATTAGGAATAGATCTCTCATCTGGGCAAGCTGGATCAGAAGAGATAGGAGGAGGAATACCCTTCTCTAGAACCATACTATCCAGCACCTCAAAACGGTTAAAACCTGAATCAGATAATCTTTCTTTCAAAGGCCTCTTTTGACCACGTCCCTTAGCTCGAGGATGAACAGGGGTAAATCCATCCTTATCCTGCATTGGAGCCTTACCCTTACCTATAGCATATTGTGGATTCATCCCCTTGGTAGTATTAACCATTTGAGATTGTCCTTTCCCTGTAGTATCTGCCAAACCACCAGCATTTCCAGCTGTAGACTGATTCACTCCTTTGAAACTTGAGTTACGGGGGCACTGCCGCAGTAAATGACCATACTCATGAAAAATTCGGCAACAGAAAGGGAGGGATTCATAATCTAACTGCTGCACCCAAGAAGAATCCCCCAGACAAATTTCCAAAGAATTTGGTAATGGGTAATTCAAATTAATTTCAACACAAATTCTAGCAAAAGAAATAACCTTTTTATCGAGGGTTTGATGTACGATCGCAGCTAGCTTCCCCAACAAAGCAGCAATTTGTCGAATGATGTCTTCATGCCAAAATTCCAAGGGAAGACGAGGCAAGCGAACCCAAACTGGCACTGTTGAAGGGAGATCCTCAGCAGAATTAAAACCTGAATGCCAAGGTTTGACAAATAACCCCACATTGTTGTAGAAATAAGGGCCTCCTTCAAAAACATGATCACGATCAGACATGCAAGAGAATACAACAAAAAAATAACTATTCCCTGCCAACATAATCTCCATATCGCCTTCCACTTACCAAGAGCGGCAGATCCATGCCTCAAGAGCGGATAGGGAAATCTGGATTCCAAGAAATTTGCATATCAAAGCATGCTTGGTCCAATAATCAATGTCCTCCATTACAGCCGTTGGAGGAATAACCAGAACAGGGTGATCATGGCTACGCGGAAGACAACCATTAAATTTTTTTAGCTTGGAGCTCTCCCCTGAATAAAACGATTCAGATCGCATTGCATGCATAGTTGGAGAGGAACTATCTGTTCTCACCAATGGAGAAGAAATCCCAGGCCCTGCCATGCAAACAATAAAACCCCCAATCCAAAATTGACTGCAGAAGATCTCCAAAAACACCAACACAAATTATGTCCAGTAGCTAACAATCCAAACAGAACAGAAAAATAGTAAAGATCAAACACCAAGAACAGGCTAGGGGAAAAACCCTAGCCCAGCCGACAGCCAACGCTTCTCAGAGACTCCATCCTCTATTCATCCATCGATACCTTTGATTTGTGGGTTCATAATGAAATTATTGCCCTTAAGGTGGGCGTCAATGATTTACAAAGAGACCTCAAAAATGAAGTATAGAACAGAAAGGAGGAGAATGCTATTGGTAAGCTCAAAGAGGTAAAAAGGATTATAAATTATAGTAACAAAAAGGTTCATTCTTTAGTCTAGAAATTGTTAAAGGAAGAGTAGGAAGGCATTGATTTGAAAGTTGATATCACTAGAGAAGAGAAGGATGAGGACATTGAAGGCCCATGTAATAGGACTCGAGGAAGACTCAATAAAAAGAAGACTGTGGCTAGTCCCAAGACCATAGAGTGAGACTTGGAGGTCACAAGATCGAGGTGGACAAAGCTCTAAGAGACATGGTTTAGGTGTTATCCATGTTTTTTCAAAAATCTAAGTTAGTTTTTTTAGTTTCTAGTTTTAGGGCGCTAGCAATGTTTAATGTTTATTTTGTTTCGAGCATAGATGTTCAATGAGACTTTTAAACTTCTTTTATCTCTACTATATTGAACATTGTGTTTCAGGACCATGTAAAACTCCTATTTACCTCAATCCAAAATTATGATAGCTATGAAGGAGGTAAAGCAACAATCTGAAGCAAACCAAAATATATATCCCAAAAGAACAAAGGACAAGGATCCTACTCACATTGATAGAAATAATGAATGAGGATTGAACTGACTCTTGATCAAGAGCGTTCACCTCTTTATGGATATGTTCAACATAAGTTAGCATTTCTCATTAATTACTTGCATTACATCAAATAAATAAAATAATTTCCATCTTTTCTAATATATTCAATTGTGTCAATGACTCTTGAATATGTCTAGTCTCTTTCTTCAAAAAATCCCCCTTGTAACTCCTGCTTTCTAATCTTCTCTCTTTTTAATTACACAATGCTACAAGTAATATTATAATTACAACACATTGAAATAGAAATATTTATTTTAAAATTACAGTTGATATGCACTCAATTACATCCTTAATGATTAACATAACATGTGACGTATCTAATCCAACATATGGTTGTCAAATTAAAAGTCCACATAGGACAAAGAACCTCTACTTCCAAATAATGATTAAACAATACAACTCCCAATAATTCCTTCTAGTGACTCCTTAAATTCATAATAGCTCTTTATTTTATCTACCAATCCAATCAAACATTCAATTTCTTTATCAATTTGTGCTGCTATGTTCTCATATGTTGCATTGTGATGTAGGAGCATCCTAGGTGTAAAAGCAATCCTGCATCACCTAAAAATATTTTCTTTTTAGTCTTTTCTATTTTAATAAGGACTAGTAGACAG
Source organism: Cupressus sempervirens (assembly GCA_028749045.1). Classification (NCBI taxonomy): domain Eukaryota; kingdom Viridiplantae; phylum Streptophyta; class Pinopsida; order Cupressales; family Cupressaceae; genus Cupressus; species Cupressus sempervirens. The sequence goes on along the minus strand of CM053786.1, from coordinate 349,405,590 downwards.
CGTGGTTACTACTTATGGGAATTTGCTATTTTTAGTAACTTTGTCATATGAGCTCAAAATGTTTTCACTTTCTATATGAAGGTTCATTTTAGAGCTATAAGATTACCATAAAAATTTCATTGCTCCAGATTAAGTATCAGAGAAATTATTGTGGATTTTTGGTGGAAAAATTTGTAGAAAAATCTTCAGGCTCACTGTTGGAGGCTTTAGTGTGCCCGGGTGAGGTCCAAAAACTTGATGGAAGGGCACATGTGCCATTCTAAGCCTATGGATCAGGAGTCAGTGTTTCTGAAAAGTGGTTATAATAGCCAATCGGAGCAACAGTTCAAGAGTTATGGCCTTCCAAAGTTGGGCTACCCAGAATATCTAAAATAATTGTCAAAGATGTATTTGTCCAACTCTATATGTATTTTTAGGTCTATCGGCCCTAGTTATTAAGTTTCATTGTCTAGAACCCTCCTGGGTGGCATAAAATTGCCTATTTAAGAAAGTCCTAAACATTCTCTAGAACAACTCTAGGTGATAGTTCACAACTTGTCTTGCAAATTATTGTAATGAAGGTGCCCATGTGGGTTAGCATATTGTAGTTGTGAATTTTGTAATTCTACTTTTGCAGCACAAATAAGAAGTACATATTTTGTTCTCACATTTTTGTTGTTTCTTTGTTTACTATTATGATTTATGATATTAAGGGGAGCACCCTTCATCACATTGTAAATGATAGATGCAATGATACTTTTTTCACTTTTATTAAAATCTCAACAACCTCCATACTTTAACAACTATTATTTTCAACAATTATTGCAACAAGCTCAATAGTTTAGCAATAGAGCCCTTGTAACACTTTAGGTTGGACACCTTTTACCTATAGTTCCTCATGATCTTTCTCATCTCTCCTAAAACTATTCCATTCTTAACTTTCCCATGTTAATTATTTGCATGGCATCTTAATATTTCCCATAAATTTCTTAACCTTTTACTACCTACTTTTTTAATGTGTTTGTTTTATTTGTAGTATCATTGATCATTTAATTCATCTATGTTGGTGGTCTCTACTCATACCTCAACCTATCACATCTCATTTGAGCTTCTTGGATTCCTTTCTTTGTATTTCTCATCTCCTACATGCCTAATCCCACTATCATCAAGGTAGAACATAGAGTATTTTATTGAAATTTTTTTAATTTCTTCCTTTTAAGAAAAAAAATATTTCTTTGTTACTTCTTTCTTCTATTGAAGAATCTTCATATGGTTCCAAGTTAGTACTTTACTATAGTTTCAAAATTAGAATTATGTTATGGTAAGAATTGGGTAAACTTCGTATGTAAGCTTTAGTCTCTTGAAATATTTATTTACAATTGAATTTTATTAATAAAAGAAGAGTCAAATGTGATATAGTATTTTACAAAAGGAAGCTGCAAGATAAGAAAAATTAAATAAATTTAGAATAATAAGAATCCATGATATCCTTCACATTTTATCAAAAACTTAGTATCGTCTTATGTGATTGTCTTTCATATATCATCCTCGTATATTTTTTAAATCTATCCTTCCTTATATATAATCTAACTATAGGGTATGTGCAAGATCATGGTGTGCCAAAAATTGGCGATCCAAAAAAAAATGTACTTTTGAAATACCTCAAAACATTTCAAAATATATTCTAACCTTTTACCCACCCATCCTAATACCAAACCAAAATATTAAAACCTTTATAAGGCCTAGTATATCTTTGGATACCAACCCTACGTGGTCAACTTTAAAAACATCCAAAAAAATGTGTTTTCATCTTGTTCTTGTGTGTTTTTAAATTCAAACATGTATTTGACGACTTCTTTTCCACCCAAATTTGATGAAGTGAAATTCTTTTCTTAAGAATGCTCTTAGCTTTCCATTAATGTAATGTCTATCAAATTATGAGTTCAGTAAGTAATTATTACTTATTTTGTAATGGAGTTTATAAAGTGTTGATTTACACACTGATTGAAAAAAAATATAACTTTCAAATGGTGCAATATTTTTCAAATCCAAAAGATGCATCATAGTTCATGCTTCTTCTACTATAAGGAAAAATAATTAAATTAAATTTTATAGAGTTTTGAATTAGTTAAGGTGGTCAGACATGAGATTTTTTTAATTCTAAAAATATCGTAGTAGAAAATTCATAATTAATTATTTATTTTGAATAAAAAACCAAAAAATATGTATCACATCCAGGCATGAGTCTACCTCTTATATCTATAATTTTATTAAAAAATATTATCAGTTTATTTTGATTAAGGTGGTCAGACATACGTCTACTTCTTATATTTGTCCTAAAGGTTTTGTACTATTGTATTAAAATTTATTTTTTTGAGAAATCAATTTTAATTTTTTTCAGATAAGGCCTAGTAGTTTAGAGACTAAATTCAATTTCCTAGAGATTCTTTTCTCTCAACTTTTTGATATAAAGTCCATAACAAGTTGAAAATTTCAAGTTGACATAACCCTAATTTTTTGATTTTTCATCGTCACTTAAGGGTATAATTTGGTTGACCGTGATCCTTCAGATACCCTATAATCACCCTATAGCTTTGTATATCATATCTTTTACTTTTGGAATCATGTCCCTTGTCTTTGTATCTCTCATCTCCTACATGGCTAATCCCACTATCATCAAGGTAGAACATAGAGTATTTTATTGGGAAAATTTAAATTTCCTCCTTTTTAGAAAAAAAATATTTATTTTTTACTTCTTTCTTCTATTGAAGAATTTTCCTATGGTTCCAAGTTGCTACTTTACTATAGTTCCAAAAATAGAATTATGTTGTGGTAAGAATTGGCTGTAAACTTCATATATAAGCTTTAATCTCTTGAAATTTATATTTAGAATTGGATTTTATTAATAAGAGAAGATTCAAATGTGATATAGTATTTTACAAAAGGAATCCAAAAGCTAAGAATAATTAAATAAATTTAGAATAAAAAGAATCCATGATATCCTTCACATTTTATCAAAAACTCAGTATCCTCTTATGTGATTATGTTTCATATATCATCCTCATATATTTTTTAAATCTATCCTTCCTTATATATAATCCAACTATAAGCACCCTATAGCTTCATACATCATATCTTTTACTTTTGCAATCATGTCCCTTGTCTTTGTGATTTCCTTTGGATACATTACAAGTTGCTTCTCGATGTCTTCATTGTACTTGCAATGTTTTTATCATGTTGCCCTCTATGAAATATTGAATCTTTGTGGAATAAATTTTGATTTACAAATTCAACCATGCTCATATTCACCTTTCATAGAAAAAACTATTCTCCATTATTATTTAATTTTTCACCTACTTGAGTAGAAATTTTCAAAATAAATTATAACAACCCACTTAAGTAAACCTAAAGTTGTAGAAATTTATAGTCCCTAACTTATCCTTTGTCATTTTTACTAATAATTTAACTTTAATACCATTTTTAATTAATGTGACACAAGTTATTTTATCTTATGATTTCTTTAAAAAAAACTCTTCTTGAAATACTATTCTTGATAAAATAGCCAATATTTGTGATGGGTTAACCCAATAGTCTCTTTTAAATAAACATGGGAGATGACCTCCCTTGTCACATTCCAAATAATATTAATGAATTATATGTCTTATCTAACTATCTTTGGTTGCATAATAAAGAGTTCTAAATAATATTTCTTTTATAAGTTATTGAATCATTATAGGCCTAAGCCACATTTCCCTTAGACAAGATTACACAAACAATTACATTCCCTTTATATTACATATGGATATATAAACATTTTATTAGATTAAAATTATCTCTAATATTGGATTATTTATTTTATTATCTTTAGAATAATACTAACACATAGAAACATGGGTGAAAGAAAGAAACATGGTTTCAAATCCATGAAAGTTTGTGAATTGAGATGTTACTCATCCATAAATGAGCCCTCATTTAAAAAAAATTAACAAACATTTTAGCCTAGGACACCCAATCCAAAATAAAATATGTGGGCACCCATTTTTAAAAATTTGGGTTCCTTCCTTTCGAAAAATAGGTGCCTCTTTATTTCTTAAAAAATGGGTACCCATTTTGAAATTTATCTCATTTATTTAAAATGTATGTTTTACTATTGAATTTTTAAGAGAAACATGCACTTTTTTGTTTAATTTTAAATAATAGGCACTTGCTTCTTATGACATGGGCTAGCACCTTTGTCTCATAACTTTTGTTTTGTTTGGGATAGGTTTGGTGGGACCATGCCTATGCCTTGGCTTCTCTATATTTAGCTAAGGCATTGAGTTGATGAATTCAAGTCTTCCCATTGAATTAGGGTTTTGCCAATATTTTCAAAGGGTATTCCCAATTAAATTTTTTGACAAAAAATAAATAAATTAGTATTCTTAATATTCCAATTTCACAAATATAATTTGTATACTGTTATGATTTTATTTACTATTTGTTCTTATTTAATAATCAAAAGTGATACCTAAATATAAAATAATGAGGTTCACTAAATCTTTAATAATATTTTTTTTAAAAATTAGGTTTTCATTATATCTTATATATGATCTTGATATACTTACAAATATTTAAAAATTAAAAGTACAAAATTCTTGCAAATGATAGTCTTCATACACTAAAGGTTTAAAATGTTAGCTTAATAGCCAATTAAAAATTAGTTAAAATTTTTACTCAATAAAAAATGAAGGAAAAATATTATCATGAATGTTTTGGGTGTTAGGTATCTTCTTTTACAAGTATTATAAAAATATAATTTATTTGTGTCAAATTATGATGTTCATACACGAGTCTAGTTTGGAACTAAAATAATCAGTTTTAAAAAGTAGTTTTTTAGAATCTATACCAAAAATAGTTTATGTCACATGGGTATTTAAATAACTTACATATTCAAAAAGTAGACTCAAAGAACTACAATTTCTAAATATTATAGAATGTTTTTTTAATTCAATCTCTAAGTGCATCAATTTTTGACATTAATTCAAAAGAAAATTTAAATATAATAAAATATTTCCACTTTTTTCCCAAAAGTGAGACCTAACTTCTTGCTCTTACCAACATAATGTAAAGTTATTTGCCTCTTCTCATCCATAATTAGTGGACCTTATTAATTGTCCAAATGATTTTTTATCTTGAGTGCAAAGTTGGAAAAATATAAGGCTTAGACATATTATCCAAGATGAAAAAAATAGAGAATTGAATATTATGCAAATAGACACGCATTCTCTTGTTAATAAGTCACTTCCAGAGGCTTTCAATCACTCTAAACTAGATTTCAAAAGGAGGGAACTAAATTCTTTTAGAAGAAATTTCTCACATGACAACCACTAGAAATCTTACAATAATAGAAGTGGATTGACACAAGGGCTAATGGATAAGATGATTTCAAGGAAGAACTTAACAACCATTGTACTAGAGTTACACATAAAAGAAAAAACAAATATTTAAGAACAAACATTATCTTTGTTCCAATGCATATATGTTGATACATTGCATTATAATGTGCTAGGCATAAGGTTGTCTGTGTGTGTGTGTGTGTGTGTGTGTGTGTGTGTGTGTGTGTGTGTGTGTGTGTGTGTGTGTGTGTGTGTGTGTGTATATATGTATACATGTATATATATATATATATGTATATATATATATATATATGTATACATATATATATATGTATATATATATATATATGTATATATATATATATATATGTATACATATATATATATATGTATATATATATATATATGTATACATATATATATATATATATGTATATATATATATGTATATATATGTATGTATATATATATGTATATATGTATATGTATATATGTATATGTATATATGTATATGTATATATGTATATGTATATATGTATACATATATATATATATGTATACATATATATATATATATACATATATACATATACATATATACATATACATATATACATATATATATATACATATATATATACATATATACATATATGTACATATATACATATATATATATAAATATATATATACACACATGCACATATATATAGATGTATATGTATATATACATATACATATACATATACATACATACATACATACATACATACATACATACATACATACATATACATATATATATAACATAATTAGAATCAGCAAGCTTAGAAACTTACACTTAAAAATCTAAAATTCTTATATATTTCTTCTTACTATCCTAATGCTACCTATTCTAATGTTTGATCTCAACTATATATCCATCAAGACCAAAGTCGAGCTAATAGATATGATTATTACAAAAAAGAAGAGGTCCTTCCTTAAAGGGGAAACCAATGACCACACAATAAAAAAAATTAACATCCACAAACACAAAGATAGGCCCACATGTGATTGAAGAATACATCCACAAGGACATAGAAAGCCTTGAAATCAAAAGAACCTCATAGAAGCCAACCACCACACATTACTTGAAATACCACGAGATGAACACAAAAAAGAAGTCTTCTTAGTTATTCTATTCATTAAATTATTGTATGAAAGCTCTTCTTGTTCTAAAGTGATTCCTAATTAGTAAGCTTATCTCCAATAAATTAACATATTAACAAGTTACCGAAAACTCTATTCAAAACTTTCATTTGATCATTAATTTAAAGATCACATGTTGAACTAAACTTAAACTCAATATTAAAATTCTTCCAATGCGTCATCCATTAGAGATGAGAAACTTAGTATCTCTACCTGAAACAATAGTCTTTGGAAATGCATGTAATCTCACAGTTTCTCTAAATAAGAGATTGGTTATCTGTACTACATCTAATCACTTTTTACATGGAATTAAACTATCCATCTTTGAAAAATTTTAAACCACCACAAAGATATAATCTCTACCTCTCTCAGTTCTACGTAATCAATGAACAAAATCCACACTCATACATTCCCAAGGTTTGATAGGAATAGGAAAAGGTGTATACACGCCCATATTCTTATTAGTTTCCTTAGGTACTTGACAAATTCTATAATTCCCTGCCAACTTATGAACATCCTTATACATCTAGGTCCAAAAGTATCTTTCAAAAATTAGATTCATTATTTTATCAATTCCAAAATGTCCTATAAGACAACCACTATGTTTCTCCTTAATGATGTTTTCTCACATAGATCCTCTTGGTATAAAAAACTCAATTCCTTTGAATATATATCTTTGAAATAATGACTTTTTGAAATGGACATTTTAGTTTAATGTCACTCGTACATTCATAGTGTGGGTATAGTATAATGATAATTTTTGCAGTATAAGATGATATATAATACAACACTTACTATTAAATCTATTCAAATATAATAGAATGTGCATTGACAGTTAGAAAGTGTGTTGGAAACATCTTCTATTATCAAATGTCTAGTATTTTTTTTATCTTTCGGTAATGAGAATTTATATAATCACAACATTTAAATCAATGTCTCTTCTATTTTCTATTATTTTTAGTAAAAAAAAAATTTAATTTATATATGAGAAAATACTATAATATTTTTATTTTGTATTTATTTATTATAATATTTATTATTTATATCGTCTTTTTGAAATGTGTTTTCTATTTCTAGAATTTTTTCTTTAAGGATCAAATTATTTGTAAATATTGATTACTACTTCAAATAATCTATTTATGATGATTTCAAAACATAACATCAAAGCTAAATTTATTCTCATTCAAATATTGCTATGCACTATCTCATATTTAAAAAACCTTCATAGATTCTCTCCCACTTATGAGAAAAAATACCTAATTAAAATTATACTAATAATCATGAACATGTTTGACATAATTAGATAGTATTTGTTTGTTCCATTTTATTAAGAATTAATAATCAATAAGTTGAATAATTAAACTATAAAAATTGAATGAGATGCCACATAAGAAACTTATAATAAATTTTGAAAACCTTCATACATAGAAAAATTCATTGAAAACTCTCATGGGTAGACATCAACTGGACAAAAATAACATGAAGCATCATTAGTGAAATTAATTTTGGTATTACTAATAACTACCATAGCTCTACCAACTTTCATATTTTTTTTTATTTGATGTCCCGTCCATTGTTCACCAACATATATGGCAAAAAGAGAATATGTGCCAAGGAAATAACAAAGGGATGACTCAACACTCATTCATGAATAATGTTTCCTAGAGATAATTCAAGTTCTTAAGGAAATGTAATAAAAGTATTTGTAAACATCTAAAAGTGATCATGATATTGACCAAATAGCTTGAGCTACCAATGCCAATGATATTATTATGGAGAAACTATAATCCACTCCAATTTATAGAGTGGGATACACATACGTTTTGATTGGAGTTTAATATTGGAAATCATGCAATAATTTAGGCATGAGAAACACATGTGAGAAGAGGAGAAGAATTTGAAAAATATGCATAATTGGGATAGGAAAATGGAGGGGAAGACATGTAGTATATAAGAAGCTTAGTCATCATGAGTATAATTTTAAAGGAACGTTCATACTACACTTTTTATCCACCTCAAAATAATAGTCAGACAAAAAGTTAGATTTGGAAGCAATGGGAGAGCCAAAGTTGAGGCTAATACATCTTTGGCAAGATGTGAGAATCAAGTACTAACATGTCTTCTATATATATTAACCACTTATATTTCATTCACATAGTGTGAGGAGAAAACAATTGCATGTCTATGATATATTGACACAATTTTACTTGAGGCAATAATAGATACAATTAATGAGCTTTACCATTTTCACACAAATGTTTAGTTAAGCTAATACTTTTCCACATTCACATCCTCATCATGAGATTTTACCATAAATAGTGCCTATACTTGTATTTTAGAACTCCCCTTCAAAATCTAACTCATAATCTCCTTACAATCTTTCAATTCTACCAAATGCAACAACATGTCAAGTGGTTTGGTTGAGAAGAATCTTGGCTGATTTGAAGGAAGAAAAACTGGAAGAAACTACCATATTTTGTGATAACATTTTTTCCATTGGTTTAACAAAGAATCCTATTTTTCATGGTAGAAGAAAATATATAGAAACCAAATATCATTTTATTCATGAACAAGTTAAAAATGACTAAATAGATATGGCATTTTGTAGATATTAGTAGTAGCTAGTAGACATTTTCACCCAAGCCTTTAAGCATTAGAAATTTTTAGTGATTAAGAAAGAATTTAGTCATAATTGATTTGTATCAAGCATGATCTTTTGTTTGTTTATTTTGACAACTCAGGATAAAGGGGGAGTGTTGGAATTCACTGATCTAACTAATTAGATTTGCTTCCCATATCTGTCATATTTTATTCATGAGAAGGTCATTTAGTTTCTAGCAGCTTTGAGGAGCTTCAGCAACTGAACCATGTCAGTAGGACAATATGAATTTGGTTCATATCTTATCCCCTATTTCA